>QANU01112481.1:142214-245032 GCA_003254905.1 Nissolia schottii
TTATGTTTAACTACTTAATTATATTTATATTGTTATACAGCTGAAGTGCTAACATAGATATTGATAAATTTTGCATTCTATTCCTTCAATGAGTGCCTACGCCCTACAAGTTGATATATAATTTCAAACCTTGTTTATTATTGATTAATCTACGAGAAAGAGTTCCAATTGTGTTTTTGATCAATAACATAACAGTACTCACATCAATGTTATATGTCGTCATTTAATTAATGAAAGTTGTATTAATTCATGAATCGATTTCATATAGCATTTGATATCTTTCAAGCAAGATAGTTGAAGGAACAAAAAAGATAATATAATATCGCAATCAACCATTTAAACTATTTCTTTCTAATTAATTAATAAATAGGCGATAAAAAATAGTTAAAAATGACCACGCATACTTATCCACAACTTTGTATTTAAATCATAAAAAAATAGATCAAAATTTTAATTTTTAAAAAAATATAAACGGGCTAGCGGGCTGACCCATTTAAGCCCGTGGATAGACCATAAACCAGTCGGATCCTAAAAAGAGACATAATTTTGGCCCAGTTCGTTTAGGCCCGCAGGCCTAAACGGGTCGGGCCTTAGCGAGCCGCCCGGCCTGTTTGACACCCCTAAATATCTCATATCGTTCTATCATATCAATCAACATATTCAATCAAATATTTTGGTAATAATTATAATTATAACACAAATCTCTCAAAAGTAGAAAAATAACAATTACAATATTTTATTACGAATTTGGGTCAAACCCAACACCTTGAAAAGTCATTCCTGGGAGTGGATGCTATTTCCGGAAGTGTTGACAAATTTTGCGAATAACATAGTCATCATTCAGGAGGACACTATACCTAGTCATCCTTGTTCCTGGTTGGTTAATGATTCATTTCAATAACATAATTTATGGCTCTCTTTTTTAACTTTTTAAAGTCAGAAGTGATAATTTTAATATTTATTATGTTTGACTATTCAACTTATTATTTCTCAAAATGTCATTTTGAGTATTTTTTAAAAATTTAAAATATTTAACTTTTTAAAAAGCACTATTTAAAACACGCAAAAGAAAAATTTCTTGTATTACATATTTACATAAGTTACTTTTTTCAGAAGTTACTTTCGCATAAAAAGTTAAGTTATTTACGCAAACTAGCCCTAAGTCCTTCTGTGAGGTTGTTCTCCGTCATGTGTTCATGGAAGTTAAAATACAACCAATTAAACTATAATCGAAATGTAGTAAAATTTAAAACTATAACCAAAATTTTAGGAAATATCGTAAATGAAAATTTAATTTGTTGTTTTAGAAAATAAATTTTGTAATCAAATTCTACCCCAAAAAAAAAAGACTTTAATGCAGCCTAGTCAGCGATTATCTAAATGGAGATAAAAATTAACAAAGTAAAATTTATAAAGATAAATATTTAGAAAACTGGGAGCTCGCCACGTTAGCATGATAGAGTTCCATATGAGAATAAGAATATAGGATATAGAATATGATAGAATATAATACAGGATAAGATGTTGAATTAGGATGACAATGTTAAAAACTTTACGCTGTCGCTAGATAACAATTACTCCCTTGTTTTATAATACATTAAGTCAATGATGAATTTAAAAGTAAAAAAAGAAAGACAAGTATGTACACTCTATTTCTATGAGTTTACCTGTTATTTATTGATAGTATAAAGTTTTTTTTTACATTATCATTTAATCACATAATTCAATAAGCATGATATCTTCTCAAGTAGTGAGGGAAATAGTCAATCATTTTTGCTTATAAGACTAGATTTGATTGGATAACAATTTAAAAAAATTTACATTGTGAGTAAATAAAAATTATTCTCTATTGCTGTGAGTTTAATTGTTATCCATTGTCAATGTAAAGTTTTTTATATTATCATCCAATTAAAACATTCTATACATCTACCATGCATGCACTCCCATACATCATTAAAGATAATTTTGTCTAAATAAAAGTTAAAGGATTATCTAAAATATGGTAATCCATATAGAATATGGGATAATCCACATTATTAGCAATGTTGCGTAATCAAACATGTCAATGTAAATTATCAAATAATTTAAATATAAGATTACCGATAATTTATCCACATTATTTCATACTAAACGTCTCCTAATTGCATCGAGTTTGAACCTTGACTAAATTATTATATGTCAATTCAAGTAAATTGAGTAATATATAATTAAGAAAAGAAACGTATCTGATTCTGTTTTAATGATGATCCCATCTAAGGATTAGAGGGGCTTAATCATAACACTGACCAGCTATCATGATTCATGAATCCTTCAGTTAACTATTTAATCCATATTTATTCAAATCCATTTCATTTGGGCCTGAACTTTTTTCATTTAGGCCTAGACTGAGACGCCTGTCACCAAATGAATACACTTTAACATAAGTAACCCCTAACCAAAAAAAAAACTAGAAATTAAACCAAAATAGGAGACAAATAATGATGGCGTTTGGATGCATGAACCTGTCACATAGTCTTCCCTCTCTTCCTATATATATGTGTATATATATATCCACACTCATGCAAGAGAGACAGTAGTGAGAGTGAGAATTAAAAGAGTGATTAAAAACAAGAGCTTTCAACTGAAGAAGAAGAAGAAGAAGGAAAAATAAAAATGATGGTGGCCAAGGCTCCTTCCCCTGCAATCCCTGCAACCAAGAATTGCATCCCTTGTCCCAATGGCACCGCAATAATGCCTCTCCCCAACCTCTCTCCAAACTCCTTCATCAATCTTGACCAGTAATCGCTTCTCCCTGCATTTTGTCCCCCTTAATTTGTCTAGTCTTGTTCATATACATATTATTATTATTATTATTATTATTATTATTATTATTATTATTACTATAGTAATGTTATACTACTGGAACTTTTGATAGAAAACAAGGGGCTCTCACAAATAGATTAGAACAATGAGGTTTGATTCATTTATTTTATGGTTGGACTCAGTTGTGTGTCTTTTTTTTTTTTGGCAAACGTGGGAACAGGGGTGATCCGACGGTGTTTGAGTCATACTGGAGGAAGATGAGCGACGAGTGCACGGTGGTGATCAAAGGGTGGGACCTGATGAGCTACTTGAGCGACACGAGCAACACGTGCTGGTTCATGCTGCCGGAGCTGAGGGACGAGATCCAGCGGCTCCACCGCGTGGTTGGGAACGCCGCCGTGCAGGATAGGTACATTGTGGTGGGGACTGGATCCACTCAGCTCTTCCAGGCTGCTCTCTTTGCTCTCTGCCCTTCGGATTCACCTCGCCCTGTTAATGTTGTTGCTGCTGCTCCTTATTACTCGGTGAGCTCTTTTTTTCTCTTCTTCTTTTTTTTTTTTTTTCATTTTTATTTTATTTTATTGTTTATGCTGCCCCCTCCCACTATCAATTTTCCCTTTGATCTTATCTCGAACTGATTTGCGATCCCGTAATGTTTGTTTATTGCTTCAAATGTTATTTTATTTCTTGTTCAAAGCTTCAAAATTGAAAAATTTGTTTTAAGAAATTTCCTTAATCTACCCTAAATAAATAAAATAAAATAAAATAAAATAAAATAAAATAAAAGTAAGGAAATAACCCAAATTTATTTTATTTGAGTAGAAGTGTACAATATTTGCTTAGGTGGAATCTACTATGTCAATACTTGGATTGTGAATATCCAATGCCATGTCACAGTTAATTCTCATTCTCATCTGCTGATCTAATCTGAACGGATGTGCGTTGTCATGTGTGGGGGATGCGTAGCAGAGGCGTTTTGTGTCAAAAACATGTCTATTAATTACTATCGACATACGTGTCTATTAATTACTATCTCCATCTAATATTATATGTGAATTTTAACAAATGCATATATTAAAAAATTAATTAATTTGCACATATTTAAATAAAATATTAAGCGTTTAGACTAAATTGTCTTTTAATAAGTGTTATGAAAAATAGAGAGTTCATAGGGGTATAATTAAAGACATTACTCCCTCTGTTCCTTTATGTTAGTCCCTTATACTTTTTTAAATTCACTAATAATTTAATATATCTAAACGCAATTGTGTCCAAATGCATTAAATTATCAACGAATCTAAAAAAATTGTAAAAGAGATTAACGTTAAGGAATAGGGTGAGTAATTATTACTTTCTTAATATAATAAAATGACAGCTAATTTTAGATAAAATTTTGAATAAAAAATGACATATAAAAATAAATTAAGGGAGTATTTATTGTATGTAAAATATCATACCAATTCATCTTTTATTTATTATTAGATAAAATTTCAATAAAACTCACGCTTAATTGAGATCTGGTTGAATCGATGACTACTTTGACTTGCTCTTCGTTGTGGCAGTTAGAACTCGAAATACCGAATTGTTCCTCCCAAGGGTAACGCGCCTTGTTGTGGGGAATGGGAAGGGTAGAGTTTCTCGGGAAGAAATCCTTATCAATGAGATAGTTATGGCCGTTTTAGGAGACCAAAAAGTGACAGACATGCATGTCTTTTGGGAACACTAGGAAGTGGCATGTATGGGAACATGCAACAAACACGTTATTTACGTAGACACATGAAGTTGTAGATTCTATTTCCACCATACGCAAACAGGGTAACATGGGTGTGTCTTTCTGGTGTCTCTATTAGACTATAAACATGTTTTTTTTCTTCTTCTTTTTGTTAATTAAAAATATTTTTCAAAGCGGTTGACTTGATCTAAACCCTGCCGTATTTGCATATTAAGCGGCGTCAACGATAATTAATCAATATATTTGTCAGTAAGATTTCTTTTTTTTTTTTTAATTTTATTTTTATAGTTACGAAATTTGTAGTTTAAAAGACGATGGTAATTCTATTAAATAGCTCTGTTTGGATAAACAAATTGAAAGGAAGAAATAAAGCAAAAAAATGTTTTGATGATGTATTGGCAGGAGTACAAAGATGAGGTAGAAGTGGTGCGTTCAGGGATGTACCAATGGGGTGGCGATGCAAATGTGTATGACAAAAATGAAGCATACATTGAGGTGGTGGCATCCCCAAACAACCCTGATGGGACAATGAGGGGACCTGTGGCAAAATCTGAAGCTGAGGGGAAACTGATTCATGACTTTGCCTATTACTGGCCACAGTACACTCCCATTACTCACCAGGCTGACCATGATGTCACCCTCTTCACATTCTCCAAGTGCACCGGCCATGCTGGTTCCCGCATTGGGTAAGTCAATCAAACATCCTTCTTTAACTGCCATGTAATGTAAAGTATAATACGTGACAATTTTTTGTATTTTTTTTTCATAACTAAAATAATCCATTATCAATTTAAATACACATTTATTTCGCGAGACATTCTTTCTTAGGTGTCTATACTTAATTTTGATTTTGGTGTGAAGGTGGGCTATTTTGAAGGACATTGAAGTAGCCAAAAAGATGACATGGTTCATTCATATGAGCTCCATTGGTGTTTCAAAAGAATCTCAAACTCGTGCTGCCAAGATCATGGGGGTGATCTGCGACGGTTACCAGAATGTCGGCTGCTCCATGAAATCGGAGCTCTTCTTCGAGCATAGCAGGCGCACCCTCAGGGAAAGGTGGGAGAAATTGAGGCTAGTTCTTGAACAAGCCAAGCTCTTCACTGCAACCAAGTACCCTAAGGCCTATTGCAACTTCACCAATGAGTCATGTGAATCATACCCTGGTAAAATTTTAAACTTAATCTTTACCGCAAGGTGAGTTTGGCGCAAGAGTAAAAAGCGGCAAGTTTTCATAAATTCAATTTATAAAAATGTTTCTCCATTTGTATCTTATATCAGACACACCCCAAGTGCTATTTTTTCTTCTTCTTCTTTCTTTTGTCAATTTTACTTTTTATAGCTTGTAGTGTGTGATTCTAATGTTGTAAGCATGCTTAATTTTTATTTTTTTATTTTTGATTCATACAGGTTTTGCTTGGTTGAAAGCCGAGGGGGGAATAGAAGATTGCGAGAGTTACCTGAGAAAATTGAAGGTGTTATCAAGAGGAGGGAGGCGATTTGGTGTTGGTCCAAAGTATGCAAGGGTTAGCTTGCTAAGCAACAATGATGTGTTCAATGAATTCTTAATGAGGCTGTCAAATGCTACAAGAGACAGGGAGTAATGATGTAGATGTGATTGACATAACTATATTTGGGGTGAGATTAGTGATTTAGATGCTTTTAGAATAATGTTTTATGTGAGATACAAATTTCTGTGTAGATTCCCCTGTCTCATATTCTGTCCACCAGATTTAGCTTTGTCATGTGTAAAAATTATGGCTAGCTTTGGAATTATGGATGTTGTCATATGATTTTATTCTCGTAGCGGGCAATCAATCAAATGTTATGTTCCAAACTCTTTCTTTATTTATTTATTAATTTATTTTATAAATAACAGGGCAGAAAAAACGCCCAAAACAAATCACTTGGTTACAATTCTCAGAAACTAGATATACACATTATCAGCAAAGAAAGTAGGAGAAATAAAACCCAAAATGCTATCAAAGAAAACCACACCCTATTGAATGTTCAAACCCTTCTTAGAAAATTAGCTTCTCTAAACACATGAAAAAGCTTCACCCCTAACCCTGACCAAATAAAATGAATTTTTTTATTTATATAATGGACTAAAATTGGATTGGGCTGAGACCAAATAAAAAAATAGGTCAGGTCCAACCTTTGTTTATTTGTTTATATTGTAGAACTGTGGATATGAAGTTTTTTTTACATTGTGTGTATTTATTTTATTTATATTTTTTTTGGTATAGTGTGCATATTTGTTCTTACAAGCTAAATAAAATGTGGGGGGCAAATATGAATTTTCAGCTCGTACAAAAAATTGGTCTACCCTGCCTCGTTTTTACTCCTCCATTGTTCAATATAGTTGATAGCATAACATAGCATTATGATTTTTTGTTTTTGTAATCACGATTTCATCATATAATCTTCAATTCTAGGGGTACTCAAACCCAATCCAATCAAAGCCATTAAACCGATCTCAAAAAAAATGAAAAATGACCGAAATCGCAAAAGTTGAATTAAATTGAATCTTATATTTTATAAACCGCTTGGATTGAATTGAATTTTTTTTATTCAATTTTCAAAATCAATCCAATCCAAACCGAAAATATCACACACACATATATAAATATAATTTTATATTGTTAAGTTTATACTTTTAATTATAATAATTTTAATTTATCATATAGTTTTTATATTTTTATTGTCATGCTTACTTAAATATCTCTTAACGCATAGAAAATGAGTTAATTAGTTTTAGGTAAAACTCTTTTTTGGTCCCCTAGTTATATTTAATTAATCAATTTCATTCTTTATTTTTTAAAATCATTCAATTTGGTCATCTATTTATTAAAATGAATCAGTTTGATATTATTTCTTTCATTATCACACTTTTAAATGTGGTTAAATGAAAAAAAAATTAAACTAATTCATTTTAACAAATAAAAAACCAAATTAAACACTATTAAAAATAGAAGTCGAAAATGATTAATTGGGTAGAACTACGACAACAAAAGACCCTTTAATTTTTTTTTATTGTTATATTTTTATTTATTAGCTTAAGTTACTTATAGTTTATATCATTCTAAACTTAAAATTTTCTCTTATTAAAAATCGAATAAATCAATTAATTTCAAACCACTAAAATTTGGGTCGGATTGGATGACCACAGTAAATTGTACTATTTGGATTGGATGAATTTTTCACTCAAAATCGATCTAAATTAGACAGTGAACACCCTTAATCTATTCACGATTTTAGAGAAATAACTAAGTTTCAAACTCTGAAAAAAAAAGGAGTCTTTTAATCACGTAGATATAATTTAGTAGACCAAAAACGAATAAGGAAAAAAATATACAGCATACTAATATATTATTAACACAGCAAATACAAGGATCTCTAGCTTCAAATAGCAAAGAGTGTCTTATACCAGTTTTTTCATCTTCCAACAAATACCCCGCTAAAGACTTGGCTGTCTCCACCAAGTGAAGCTTCCCACTCAATGGATGATATCACAATGTGTGACAATGCCGCAACCATTTCCTTCATTTCAGGCCTCTCCACTGGTTCCTCACGCAAGCACCAGTGAGCCAGTTCTGCCATCTGCAACATTAATTTACTATCAATTCAATTAAATTAAATGGGAGCATATATAGGTACATAAATGGTAGGGTAGGGTGTGTGTTCACTATTTAATTTGGATTGAATCTAACCTTGTAGACATCTTCCACAGGATAGTTATGTTGAAGATTCACATCTATGACATCTTCTAAAGCTGTCTGTGTGTCATCATCTTGGAACATTTTGTTCACCTAAATATGATGATAAAAAGAATGTTCAGCTTTCCTTCTTTTATGTTTAAAAAAGAAAGAGTAAATCTTGACTTTAGTCCCTGTGCATATGGTTATATTAGTTTTTGAATTATGAAAATTACTTTTTAGTCTACGAGAATTCCAAAAATTGATTAAATTTATCTTTTGGCATTTTGTCAAGTTAATCCATCTTAAAAACTAATTTGATTGATTTTTGTCAATTAATCTAATCCCATCCTTTCAAACAATGTAAATAAGAGTGAACTCCACTTTCACTAAAAGAACTATTTGAATTTAATATCTCTCATCCATATATTTATTTATGTGTTTATTTTTTAGAATTGTTTTTCCTATGTAAAGAGAGTTGAATTTGACTTACAACTGCAATGAGTGATTTCATTTTGTTGGCTTCTTGGCCGTCACGAAACAGTGCACGTTTCCCTGTTATCAACTCTGACAGAACCACTCCAAATGCAAACACATCGGTTTTTATGGTCACTTGAAGCTCCTTCACAGATCTTAAAGGGCAAAAAAGAATTTGTAATTGTAAGAATATCAAGCTGATCAATGGCATAACAAGAAAATTGTTTATTGCTGTTGAATTGAATGCAACAATAAAGAGTCTAGCTATGAATTGGAAAACACATATAAAACATACTCTGGTGGAAGGTAGCCTGGTGTTCCAACAAGCCTTGTCGCTATGAATTCTTCATCATTGGTTCGTTCTACCAGCTTTGCAAGCCCAAAATCTGCTACCTAAGTACCAAATTCCAAGTTAATTATATGAACTACATAGATTTTTTTATTTAATGCTACTTTCTTAACTTGATTTCACTTTTAAAAAAATAGATGAAATTGCTCCGTCTACAGCAAGTTACTCTAGAAAATCTTTGGATAGCTGTATTTTCTTACAAGGAACGGTGCATTTTTAGATACAAATATAATTTTTGAAGACCACCTCGTTTTGTTGAACTACATATATACATGTCATCTTTGGCTGATTCACTAGATTTTAAGTACTAGATTGTGTGATACTTTTAAATTATGAATGTTTCATATTGTTTATAAAAATCACATAATTGAAGCTAGCTATGTGACTTGAATCGAATCGTCACTCCTTCTTACGATTTGGTTAAATAACTGAATGTCTTCAAACAAATCACCACTCATTCAAGCGATTTGAGTAAAAGATTATTTAAAAAAAACTAAATAAACAAATAATCATGTAAAGATGTTTGTGTTGTCAAATCTCATCAATCACCAATCGCCTCATGTCGCTTTTCCTATGTGATTTGTCTGTCTCATCAGTATTTTATATATTTTTGTTGTGTGGCTTTAACATATCGCTAATAACTTGAGCAAATTGTTAAAACACACCACAATATCGTAATTTTGTTAGAAAGTACACAATCTCGTATTTAAACTTTGTAAATACCATAGTCTAGTAGATTTTCTGTTATCTTATGACAAGTAACTTGAATAGTTGATTCAGGTTAACCTGCCGCCATACACAAAAATAATGATAAAACAGATTTAGGATAAGTACCTTTGCTCTGAGCTTCTCATCAAGAAGAATATTGCTAGTCTTTACATCGCGGTGCACGTATCGCGCTTTCGTGTAATCGTGTATATATTCAAGGCCTTTTGCTGCGTCCAGTGCAATCTGAATCCTAGCACACCAAGATAGGGGCTGGTGACCTGTGCCAGTACCATGGTTTTATAAAATTTCTGATATAAATCAGAGAATATTTGAACTTTCTCTGTACTAACAGAAATGTAGTACATGGGAACTAGTAGCTGTTGGATCAAAGTTTCAGCCAATGATCTTATAAACATTTATCTGGTTCTCATTCTTTTATGCATTCATGAGTAAAATCCATCAATACATGAGACTAGAATAACCATGTGAAAAACAAAGATCATAAAAAACACCTTTCAGCAATGGATCATGAAGATGATCACTGAGAGATCCCTTGGGAACATATTCATACACCAAATAAAGATGGTCATCTCCACTGGCATATCCCAACAACTCCACCTGAAACATTGGTTATATCTGTAACATAATCAAACAAAATCGTGCTAGTTGCTACTACTTGAGACTTAATGCCTTCTAAAAGTTTATTGGTGACGACTTTGTGTATTTTGAGCTTGCATATGACTTTCGTGACAACTTTTTATGTTATTGGCGTTGTCCATTCTTAATCTAGAATGTCATTTTACTTATGTTATGTCATATATAAAGTATATTTTCGTTATGTCTCAGAATCTTACGATTCAATTCATGATTCATAATTTGCCTCGGTTGTGAGTCGCGATTCTATAACCATGGTACTTACAATGTTAATGTGATGGATCTTACATAAGGCCTTGAGTTCTGCATAGAATTCTTTGGACTTATTAGATCTCATTTTCTTCACAGCAACCTCCTGAAATGTTAAAATAACTATCATTCTCCATATTTCAGTTTAAACACGAAAAGATATACACTTGCATTTTCCTTAATCACCTTCTGGTCTAACATTCCAAAATACACACTCCCGTATCCACCAACTCCAATCTTTCTGTTTTCGTCGAAGTTGTTCATAGCATCTTCAATCTCCTCAAGTGAATACTCTACTGTTCTTTCTGGATCAAATTGTGTTGCATCTGCACCAATATTCACCATGAATAAGCAAACTCTTTACTTAAACTTTTGTAATTTTGAAATATAAGTTGCTTTTGGTTCCGAAAAATTCCTTGGTGAAGTTACCTTGCATATATTCTTTGTGATGGACAGAGTTCTTTAGGGGATTAGCTCTACTAGAAATTGATCTTTTCGAGACAGCGTTCAGATGATCTTTGCGGGTTTCATTTGCTCTATTTCTCCTGAGAATGAGAATGATCACTGTGACAATTGAAAGCAATGTCACAACTGCAAAGATGCCAATGATTGCCACCCACTTGTGTTTCTTTTCTGCTTAAAAAAGGGGAAAACAAAGCAAGATAAATAAGAGTTCATGCTAGCTTAAATGCAACCTTTTAATTACTTTCTGTTCCAACTATTTTCAATGAAGAATTTGGTGAAAGGTACAAGTTCTTTACCGCAGTTAAACCAGTTTCTAGAACTGAATCATGAGAAACATACTGATTAAGTTCAAATAGGTGATTGGATAACCTCTCATTTATATTTGACAACCATTTTGAAGGTAAAACAAAGGGAGGAATGGTAGAAGGAAAATTATGGTGGTTGTGGAGAGATGGTAGGCTCCATTTAGTTTGAGGGACATGACACAAATATAGAGAGACAAAAAATAATTCTGTCTCCTGCCCCACACAAATTCTGTGTCTCTAGTATCTCAGCTTCAGTAAAGTATAGAAAATATAGGAAATTTGTATCTTGGTGTCTCTATGTTTGTGTCCCCAAAAACCAAATGGTGCCTAAAAGCATTTCCCTAACACAAAACCTCCAAACAGCCTTTGTGGTTGTTAAGCTTAAATAAAGAAATTCTGCCGATGGAACTGGTTCTCAAATTAGAGCATACAACTGCTGTTAGCAGAGTCCAGAAGTTGCTGAATCATTAGCTCATTGCAGCTTTTAAGTTATGAGTCATAATTCAGTAAGTTTCTGTTAACCACATAGCTAAATGATAATCTCTGAAACCAAATTAACAAAGTAAATAAGTAATAGCAGCTTACTTGGTATCTGCTTCCATTTCTTGTTTTCATTTTTAAGTACAAGCTTTGTTTTCATTCTGTTTCCTGTTTTCAAGATTTTGTGGAGGAAACACTCTAAAAAAGATTTTGTTATTTTTACTGTTTCCTTCCCAAAATCTGGAAAACAGAAACAAGCTTAAACAAGATCACAGTTTGTATAATTAAAATTGAAAACATTGAAATGAAAGCATAAACCAAAAGATTTCCAAAATATCATGCATATTCAGATCATGGAGAGGTTGAGGCAGTGATAAACCACCTTTTCTAGGAAGTGGAAGCCCATTCAATTCCCTGGGAACAAACAGCACCCAACCGACATCGATAAACGAAGGGTTCTGAGCCAGAGCTTCATTCATACTCTCCATGCCACCAAGTGTAGCATTCAGAAGTCTAGCAATTGCCGTTGGTGTATCACTTCTCTGCACTGTGTATGTCACAACAATTTGAGACTCACTCTCCTCTGAAGAACACCCACATGGAATGTGTATTGCCAAATCCTCACCAGGGAACAAGAATTCACTAGCATTAATAGGCCATGCTTGGCCACTGTAAATCAAGGTGTTAATGTCCAAAAAGTTGTCATTTTGCTTCACCTTGTAGCTTGTGTCATAGAAATAACCACTAAGGTTGTTTGTGCTTTTACATGAGCAAGGCACTGTTATGAGGTGGTCTTGTTTTGTGCCACGCATTATGGGTTTGATTTGGGACGAATTGACAGTGTAATAGGATGCTATCTCTTCTATGTTGAGATCATAGTTTATGTGGTAGAGTGAGGCATTGCATGATCTTATGTTTGTGGAGCACTTGAAAGGTTCTAAGTAATTGGTTGTTTTGATTGAACGTTTGAGTGAAGACACACTAACAAATGAAGCTACCAAGAGAAGAGAAAAGAGTTGAGTGAAAGAAGCCATAGTGGTTTATGATCATGAAACTTGTCTGTCTTTTGTGAAGGAATGAGAGAAGAAGTATGGATTCAATGAGCCAGGTTTCAAAGTGCATCTCTTCTTGCACAGTTTGTTTTTGTCACTATGTGCTTGTTGCTACTTGCTTCTTTCAATAAACAAAATAACATCTCAACTCATTGCAGATATGAGAGATTATTAGATATTTTTGGAAGAAAAAATGTTTGTTCGGTATCATTCATCATTTAATACATCCGTATTTACATCAAAATTAGGAAAATGAAAAACAATGTGACTTATAAAACTGACCTATATATAACAAAACTCTCTTCTTGCCATGATAGCATCTAGAAATTTTTGATTGCGACCCTTTTTGTTATAGGCCGTGAACTTATAAATTGTGATTATGATTGCTATGATTATAATATAATGCAATTGTTTGGAGACTATAATAAGTGTCTGTTACTAGGAACGAAGTGGGGTGTCCTTTGTGGGATCTCCGACGGCAGTTCTGGCCAAATCATATGAAGTTGTTGATTAAAGCCAGAGACTATATTCCAACCAATAAAAATATTATATTTATATATATTGCCATCGCCATCCTGAAGCAATTTTTTCACAACCATGATTATTGACTTATTTAATGCTACTAGAATCATAGATGCGCTAATAAATGCGAATTGCGACAAAATTAGCTGATAATCGAAGATTTTTTAAGAATAAAAGTAAAAATATAATACGTTGACTACTGGGAAAAAAAAAAAAAACCTCTCCAATCTCAAAGAGTGACATTAAAGTTACATCATGCAACTTTCATTACAAAAAAAAATAAGGGTGTCACGTAATCAAAGAGCTCTGCAATATACTAGAAATTAACTTTCCTAATTAAATGCTTGTTTAAGTACGTCATAACACTAAGCATATACCATCTTATGCATGTGTGAACTGATAAAGTCAGTCAAATACAGAAAAATAAAGTGGGGCTGGATATAATTAGATAAATTATTAAAAATGTAAAACAATATGTATAATTAAAACAAAAATATATTCTTTTGTATTTATCAACTTGCTATCAATAGCTTGATGTTAATGTCCAATATTCTAAAGGCATTTCATCTATAAAAAAAAATATTTTCTTTTATTATCAATAAAGTTTAGATGAGTTCATGAATGGCCGTCATCCCACTAAGTTTTGATGACGGTCATGCCACTAAGGTATCAATGTCATTCATCCCACTATGATCATGACATGCATCAAGGCTCTTCAAATGCTTACATAGGTATGAATAAAGCGTCCACCAAGACAGCTCTTACATTGGTAACAGAAATCAAACACACGTTCTTATGATTCTAACTTGAGTAGTCAAACTTGAGTAGATGTGTGAATGTTGCACAAGAGATGTTGTGTGGTGGTATGAAGAGCGATGACTCTCATGTGTATTTATGGAGTATTTGCTCCCTACTGCATTTAAAGAACTACCTAGCCATGTTAGGAAGCCATTAATGGATTTAAGTGTGTATTTCAGTGACTTGTGCTCATCCACCCTTAGGGTTCAAGACCTATTGATGATGGAGAAGAACATCCCAATTATTCTGTGTACATTAGAGATAATCTTTCCTTTCGAATTGTTTGACCCAATAGAGCACTTGCTTATACACTTGGCATACAAAGCACATGTGTGTGGTCAATTCAGTATAGGTAGATTATCTGTTCAAAAGGAGCATAGGAGCATTCAAAAGAATTATAAAAAATAGAGCTCAAGTAGATGGATCAATATGCGAGGCATATCTGTCAAAGGAGAATCTAACTTTTGTTCATATTACTTTGAGACTCATGTCAATTGTATGAGAACTAGGGTCAAGCGGAATGAAGATGGGCGTGAAAGTTTGATTTAGCCCACCTTGTCCATCTTTAATCAACTTGGTGGTGCGACTCTAAAAACTAAAGACAGATGTTGTCCGAGGCAGAAAAAGACGCTGCATATTTAGTTGTTTTTCTTAATTGTAATGAAGTGCATTTATTTATGGAGCAAGTGCTCTATCATTTTGCTTTTATTAACTTTTGTCTTCTCATAATTCAATTAAGTATTAATTAGTTTTGTTGCAATGCTTACAGACAGTTCTGACAAGATTTTTGTGAACATTCTGATCAACAATTTTCTTTATGTCTCAGACCTTATGTATAAGAGTTTGATAGTACTAAATCAAGTCTTGAAACACTTTTTTCTTCTTTATTGTCATCAGTTTGGTATTGGAATCTTTGTATGTAGATGCATAATCCACTGAATGGCACAACCGATACTCACTTAAGGAGGTCTTGAGGTCTTGTCAGTTGACACATGTACTATGTACATAGCTACAAGTTTCATACAATCAAATGGAAATAAAAAAATTAAAAAAAAAGAGGGAAAAAGAAGACAATAGTGATGTTTGTGTACCAGGAGATGTTGATAGTGGATAAGATGATGATTTGTATGGAATGCATAAGAAAGTTCTTGAATTAGAGAATGTTGGTGATGATCGGAATGTGAATAGCGTTGTGCTCTTTACTATAATTGGTATTAGTATGATCAAAGTCATTTAGATAGAACATGGTCACGCCACCTCCTTAAAATCATTGAGATTAATCATAATAAAAATTATAGGACATATGATTCATTAATCATAGCACAAAATGTAAGATATGTAAATTATGTACACTATCCTGCAAAGTGTCAGCTAAGTTGAAAAGTTGTGATAAAAATTAAACATAGAGGCTGAGTTAAGGTTGAGAATGCATATCTAGCGGATGAACAAATCTCCTCAAAGGTAGTTGTTGATACTATATATCATTCCTGAATATCTATATTATACTTCAATGGAGGTTGACATAATTCAACTATCCAACCCAATGCTTAATGAGAACAACTAAGGAAGCAAAATCAGATGGTACTAAGGATGGTGAAGAAGATAAATCTAAAGATGATGTTGAGTCCAAAAATGATAAAGACAGTCATCGACTTTTACACACACAAAAAAAAAATCCCCATCTTTTAGAATAAATGAGGTGATAAGTGTTAAATGTATCATGGTTCCACTTCATCAAATAATAAACAGACATCTTTTGTCTTATTTGCATATTGTATTTGATATATGGGCGAAGTTAATACACAATCCCCAACTTTATTTATGTATATCATGTTTGATTAAAATATGATATATGATATATATATATATATATATATATATNGTATATCATGTTTGATTAAAATATGATATATATATATATATATATATATATATATATATATATATATATATATGATAGGCAAAGACAAATGGTTCCGATTATAGAGATGCAAATTCTTCCTAAATGTCTAACAACCTCTACGTGATGATGAGAGAAGTTTAAAATCATACAGCAACAAAAAAATTTATCGTATGTTACCAACAGATTTAAATTTCTATTAGTATATATTTACTGACGAAGCTTATACCAACGAATTTTTGACAGTAAATTTATCGAAATTACAAAATTCCGTTGGTAAAGGTCTATAATTTGACAATAATTTCAACCGTAGGCCACATATTTCTTGTAGTGATTTTTTTACTTTAGCATGTGACAAAGGATCTTATCTTAATTTGATACATAAACTTAGTGGAGCCAAAAAAGAAAAACCCACCCATGTCCCTCTTAATTGTAGCCTCAAACTATAATTAGCAGCCAATTATTTAGCCTCAACCTCATCTCTCCATTTTAAGGCTTTTCTCAATATTAAGAAAGCTGCTTGACTCTCCAACATTGGCATAACTCTAACCCCTTTCCAACGGAAAGGCAACCAACTAGGACGCACAAAAATGTATCAAATTCCCATATATAAACAGCGCCTATAAACTGCACCACACCTCTACCTGTTGTCCATATTTCCCTTATTGCACATGCACATTACAAAGCTGCCACATTGTGGAAACTATCTATCTGTCCATAGTAACTAACTAAAAAAGGTGTTTCTTTTTTTTCTTTTCTAAACAACGCCACAATTGTTCTGTTAAAAGGTTGTCACCACGCTTCTTAATTGCAACCATCAAAGGCGTCCTTTTGAGAAGAACACATTGGCCCTGTTCTTATTACTATTGCCAAAAGCATGAAGATGCCAAGGCCTTTGATCACGGCCCTTATATTGCTCCACTTGGTTCTCCTTCCCTCCAAGGCGTTCCCAGCACGAAGCTGGTTCAACCCTTTTGGTATCGGCTATGGGGTTGGACCAGAAGGTGATGAACAAGAATTGTATCAGACGCAAGCGAGTAAAGCAGAGGCAGGGGAAACAGAGGCAGAGGCAGAGGCAGAGCTTGTTGATGCGAACCAGGTGAGGGAACAAGGAGTGCTAGAAGAGAAGGAGGAGCCTGCGGTGCAAGAGGAACAACAAAAGAAAGATATAAACCCAGGAGGGTATAGTAAAAACTATAACAACAACAATAACAATTTTAATGGTGGTGGCTATGGTAATTATTATAAGAAGAAGGAGGAGGCAGTGGCTGAAGCGGTGCCACAAGGGGCAGCAGAATTAGGAGGGATAGGGGCTGTGGTGGGTAAAAAACAAGAGGTGGTTGACGCAGAGGGTGGGAAGAAGCTTGTTGTGGGGTTCTATGATAAGAGTTGCCCCAATGCAGAGAACATAGTGGCAGAATGGATGAGAGGGGTAAGCAAGACCAATGGGTACGCAGTGGCTAACCTCCTCCGTCTCGCATTCCATGACTGCTTCGTCGGTGTAAGTTGCTATTCTTTGTTTTTCTTCTAATTTAGATGAAAGAGTGAAGAGTTGGGAATGATGATTTGAAACAGGGTTGCGACGCCTCCATCTTGCTAGACTACATACCAATGGGGGCGGAGGTGGAGAAGAGCTCCCTCTTCAACGGCGTCCTCCTCAAGGGGGCCGACCTCATCGACGACCTCAAGGCCAAGCTCGAGGAGGAGTGCCCGCAGACAGTCTCCTGCGCCGACACCCTGGCCTTCGCAGCCAACGAGGCCATGGCCACGGCCGGCGGTGTGAGGCAGCGGGCCAAGGGAGGGCGCAGGGACTCGCTCATCTCGCTGGCCACCATGGCGGAAGACAACAACCTCCCCCAGCCCAACTGGAGCATCGAGCAGATGATCGACATCTTCAAGCGGAAAGGGTTCAGCCCGGAGGAGATGGTGGTCCTCCTCGGGGCGCATTCCGTGGGGGCCGCACACTGCGACATCTTCATGGACAGAGTCTACAACTTCAAGAACACACAGAAGGCGGACCCGCTGCTGCCCCCGCCGGTGGTGGAGGAGTTCAAGCAGACGTGCGCCAACCCGGGGACCCCGCAGTTCAGGAACCCCATCGTCAACTTCGACGAGACGCCTTTCACGCTGGACAACCTCTTCTACAGGAACCTCGTTGAGAAGAACAAGTCTCTGCTGCTGACCGACGCCTACTTGCTCGGCGATCCCAGGACCGGTCCCACCGTCAGGCAGATGGCGGCGGACCCGGACCTCTTCCGGAAGAGGTTTGCTGAGATGTTGGTCAAGCTCACTGATGTAAATGTCAAGACGGGGAAGGATGGGGAAGTGAGGAACACTTGTAGGTCCACTAATTAATTAATTAATGAATGTGCCCATAAATCCTATGTATATGAATGAATATTCATTCTCTTTAACTAACTTTATGATTCATTTCTTCTTTTCTATATTTTTGGGATTTTTCTTTTTGGCTGGTCATCGGTGATTTGGCCTTTGCTTCTCATCTTGTAATTTCTCTTTTTCCCGGCATCATTTTGACACAGGTTTCAGAAAATATGTACGACTCGATTAAACCTAATTAAGGAAAAAAATCATTTTGTACACAAGGGGTAAATCAATATTTGCTGCGTAATACAATTTTTTACCTTTAATTCTGCTCTCTCTCTCTCACTCTTGCTTTCTTTGTTTTTTTTTTTCACAAATAATCAACGATTCATACATTATGTGATCCTGAAATGACCTACACGGTCCTAATTATTTTAAGAAATTGCTATGGAATAATAGGAAGACTAGTGAGAAAGGGGGGAAAGAGAAAACAGAGGGAGTAAGATATTGATAATCTTAATAGTGTCATATATGAATATGGATTAACGGTGTGAAATATAAAATCATATCAAATCTTAAATGATGTATAATAATTATGGATATTTATTTAATAATATGTTCATAACACTTCTTTTTGGATGTCTATATGGAAAATGTATCGTTAAAACTTTACTAAGGGTTGGTTTTGGTAAAGTTATTATTTTTCAAAAGTCGTTAAGTTCATTAAGCTTTCAAAAAGTTGTTCGTAAAAAGCTATAGTGATATTGTTTGGTACAATACGATAAAAATGGTTCTCAATAAGCAAAAGTCACAAAATAGTGTTTGGTAAATATATTATAAATTTGTTCCTAAAATATAAAATGATTAGAATAGAAATACATAATAAAGGATTGATGAGGAAGACTCAAGATTTTAATGGATAAAGTTTGATTCCTATTTAAATTTAAGGTTATTTAATGGACATTCAAGGGGGAGTATTATAAAATATTATTAATGTGGATATACATATACTAATTTAGTTGGTATCCAAATAGACAGATATATTTTGATATGATAGAGATTTGATGTAATATTATGTATCTCACATTTAATCTATAAATAATCATCTAAGTGCTCATTGTACAACAGACATATGAGAATATAGATAACATCTCTCCCGCTATTCTTTCTCCTTATCTCTTCTATTACTTTTCCCTAACACTCTTCTCATTAATTGTATAACACTTTAATATATCTAAGAACACCATTACAGTAAAAAACAAAAGCAGGAAAAAAAAAATCCAAGACACACCATCAACTAAGATCCACCGTTAACTTCAAATCCACCGTTAATGATAACTATTTTCTCCAATTAGTTTCTTCAAATGTCTCTACCAAACTTTGCCTCTCTCAAAAGCATTTTTTTTTTCTTTCGTCCCTCTCTCAGTTGCTACATTAAGAACAATAGAGAATAAGGGATCGATCCCTCATCGTCAAACAACCCCAATAATCCATTAACAAATAGAGCATGAAAAGTTCCAAACTTAACACCAATTTCCAGTAACAAGAAGAAGGTCAAAAATAAGTTTTAGAGAGAAAAATCAGTCATAACAACCCAAAATTAAAAAAAAAAAATACACACATATATATATATATGGGACAAACCTAGAAAAACTTAAGAATTTGAACACAACACCATGGGTAGATAAGCGTGACGTTGAACACAAACAGATGTGGACCTTGAACACAGATTTAATGAAAAGTGACGCAGGACAGGACAGGACAGGACAGATTGGAGGACCAAGTGATGGAGAAGAGTGGGGGAAAGGGGGAGTTGTTGAAGTCTACTCACAATAATAGGCCTTAGGACTACCATTTCTTTGTAAGTTGTAACAAGGTGCAACATGTAAGGAGCATCTAAGCCAGGATGTTAAGACCTCCACTACTTTTGGACTAAAATATAGCTTTGTTTTCTTTTCTCTTTTATGCTTTTAGCGCTACTGTGTGGATCTTCAACTGTAATTTTCTTCAGCACGGAACCAAAGCCAGACATCTTTGCCATGATAAAAAAGATAGATTACTGCACACAAACTTGTACATTCACACACCCATCAAGAATTAGACACCTAGATTGAAACTACAATAAAAAAATAAAACTAAAACCATGGGGCTCAAAAGTAGATGATTATTTTTAATACAATATTCTACGATTGAGAGACACTTCCTACATGAAAGCAAACCGAGGTAGACGTTGGCATCGGCAAAGCTTCATGATAAAATTGGAGATAAGCAACTTTGTGCCTTCTTTGACTCCATTGCAAGTTGCAAGTACTATTTTACTAAGCCGCAAGCCAAAAGAGCTAAGCTAATTTGAACATCTCTATTAAGAGGGTCTCTTCTATTGTCTATTTTTATTTTGAGGATGAGACAAAAAATAACATCACATTAATTCCCTTCAGATTTGGAGACTGGTCGATATGGAGCTTGCAAGGCTGAGAATCTCAAATGGTGGCTTAGTGATTACTTCCTTCACTGTCAAGGGGCATGAATCTGTGATCCAGAAGTATGTGAATGCACTCTCTGGGTTCCCTGTGCATAAGATTAGCAAAGTCAGATATGGTAAAAAGGTGAGAAAGAAAAGTGTAAACTGTAAGTTTAAGTCATTTAATTCTTAACATTAGATGGTTGCAAGAAATGAAAGCCTAGTTAACACTAGAGTGTTTTCCTTCTTCACTCCTTGTAACTGAGAACAGCACTCAACATTCAACAGTAATACTAATTACTGAAAGCAACACTAGATGTGTGAGGAATGATTCAATAACGCAGATCCGTTTCAAACAGAATGAAAATATATTTGCTCCCAATATGTTGAAATTTCTTCAAATAATACAACAAACCACAAACCAATAATAAGCCATCTAAAAGTCTGTTGATATAACAGTGAAGGCCCTGACATGAGTTGGGCCTTTGAAAGATGAAACTATGAGTATATAACAAGTAAATCATGATAAAAATATGATCAATGAAAATAAAAGTGAATGGACATTCCTTTCGGCTTCACCGTGTTTGTGCTGAACTATAAGTTAATGGGTTCAAGCTGGTGGGATCTTGGAAAAAAGTGAAATCTGACCACAGCATGTGTTGTTTATAGAACATAATGTCATTTAAGACCAGTAAAAGAAAAGCTCTAGAAAAAATTGCAAGAAATTAAATCAATGTAAGAAAACAGGTTAACATGTTTATAAATATTTCAGATGAATTTATTTTTCATTAGAACAAATTCGGGCCAATGAACGTGGGCTTAATAAGCAATGTAAAGCAAGCACTACCCCCATTATCATGCTCAAAGCGCGCCCATGATTTGTTTGGAAAAATACCATGAGTCACGTAAGCACTAATCTTTGCTGCTCCATGAGCTGCCAAGACTTTCTGACAGATGAAAAAATTTACGGGTGGTCAAATTCAAACAGAAAGAATCTTTGCTATAACAAAAAAAAACAGAATAAGGCTTTCATCTTTGGTGGCATGAAAGAATCCACATATATAGGTGTCTATACCTGGCATTCTATTAGAGTTCCACCTGATTGAACCAAATCATCGACAATCACAATATGCCGGCCCCTAGGGTCTCCCTCTTTAATACGAACTATCCGCTGATCTCCTTCCCTGACTTTTGCACAGACTATCTGCATATGCATTGGGTAAGTGCTGATAAATGGAAGCATTGTTGTATGTTATGTACATGCTCAAACTAGCAGCTGCCAGATTAGCACCAAATTGATACTTATGACTTCTGCTAAATTAGAGAAACATTTTGTTACATGAACTATAACAATACCGTTGGAAAATGCTGCAGTTGTCTATGAAATCGCTTCCAAGCACCATCATCAGGAAAAGCAATTGATATCTGAAAAAGACCAATTCCAGAGTTTTCATTAAATGTCAGATAGCGTTAACTCAGTCACTCGTTCACTTTATCAGTAAATATCGATAAAATGTAAGCCTGATTCAGTTTAGAATAATCTGGAGAGAAGACTAATGGGTAAAATAGGAGAAGCAAGTCTCAAAAGGATAAGTTGATGACTGCAAGTGCACGAGATCAGCAATTTCCATCACAGACACACAAAGGTAAAAAGCCAGAACAAAACATTTAAAAAATACAAAGATCCACAAGGAAAAGAAATAAATAGAAATGAAAGCCTCACATTGTCGGAATCAGGGAGATCTTGAAGCCTTCTTTTAAGCAGTGGTATGCCACTCTCAAAGCACGGTAGAATGTTATCGCCGAAGTAGAATCTTTCCTGGATTGAACAAATTAATTAAACAATTAACATAGGTTGGAGATTGAGTGAGAAAGAAAGACAAAGGAAACATTAACATGGACCAACAAACAACAACTATAAAAAAGCAATTCTACCAACAAAAGACAGAGACCTGCAAGGCATGAATGTCAAATGTCACCAAACTAGTAGGTCCTCCCCTAGAAATCGGAATGTTCGACAAAAGCCTGGCCAAAGTAAAAGCAGTAGCAACATCTCCTTCATCCTCCATTCGCTCCGAAGTGCCCGTGGGGAAAAACGGAAGGACGAGAGTAAACGAGGCAATAAACAGTTTTGGCAATGCATAAATCACAGGAATCTGCTCGAAAATGACTGCTGGAGAACTGAACGAGGCCAGAAAAGCAACATGCTGTCCCCGAATGCTTTGAGCATTAGGAATGAAAATGTTGGGGAACCCATCAGGAAACTTCCTGAAGCATTCAATATTATAGAGCATTTCAGTAAAGCGGGAAGGGGAAAAACACACACACACAAATGCAACACTTATATTAACCTCTGGCATCAAGATTCATGATGGGGCAGCTTAAAATGTAAAATTAGAGTTCTAGTAACATTCAAAATGGGAAATTTACTCCCCTCAGCTCATAATTGCAAATGAAATTGCCCATGTCCAATCCGTGATTTTTCACTTAATGGGCATTCCAAGTTCCAAACTTTTCACCAAAAAAAATTAAAATTCAGACCAATGGGGTTGCGAAAATATCGAACGGGAACGCTCCAAAGTCAACGGAAAACCAGAACAGATTCCCACATTGATCAAAATAAGGGGGAAAAAGGGGAAGCATCATTGCATGTTAATAAATGAAGCGAGAATGAACGAACCGCCAGGAGATGGTGCGAAGTTCGATGGCGTCAGACTCAGCAGCGATCTTCCGAGCGAGGGAGCTGGTCTCGGCGCAGTAGAAGAGGACCACCTTCTTCGCATTCTTGGTGGAGAATTCGGAAGCGGAAGAAGCAGCAGAAACGGACACCAACGAAGAAGAGGAGTTGTTGGAGCTGCTGGTGTGAATGGAGTCCTTGTTCATTTCGGAGACGTGGTCAACTGACCAGCCACGGTGGTGGTGGTGGTGGTGGTGGCTGCTCTCGAAGCTCTTGATCTCGCACGACAAGTTGAAACGGAAGCGGCTTTTGTTGGGACTGGGAAGGAGAAGGTGGGAGGAGGGTTTGAGTTTGAGGGATTTGTTTGAAGGTAGCGAGAAAGACGGGGCGGGTGGCGAAGCCGCCATTCTCGGCGGTTACCGGTTGCTGACGCACACAACAAAGATGGTACTTTTATTTTTCTTTTTTTGGGGGTGGGGTTGGTACAAGAAATATAGTGCCACTGAGTCGAGTATGACTCATCATTAATGTTCTCTTCACTCTTTTGCCCACTGCTACAGAGACAAATTACCAAAATATCCCGATTTCAAAACATATGACAGGACTATCACAATTTCTGCTGATGTAACAGGTTGGGTTGAGATTCGCCAAACGCGTTTCTTTGGTCATGCACCCTTTCATTTCTTTGGCCATACCATCTCATGTGCCCATGCCACATTTATTTGGCCATGTAGCCTTACGGGTTTTTTCACTCCTCTTCCACCTCAACAAGTTTATATCCCAGAGTCGACCTTTCACCAAAGTTTCAATACTCAAGTTTTGAATTGGTTAGGAGAACATTATGATGATATGTCGTCTTCGGCTATAGAGCAGCAACTGTAACAAATTGATGAGAACTTTGAGCTATTCACCATTGGGACCTTGTTGCCTCACCCTCCTCATTATGAACCTCATTAACTTGAAGTGACTCCATACAGACTATTGTTCGAGATAGGATCTTCTTCTCACGCTGGTGTAGGATCTTCTCACGTTGGGGTAGGATGCAGCAGACCACAATTATATGCTAGGAGGTCTTTTCATGTAAGATCTTCTTTAAGATCTGTTGAACCACATTTACGATCTCCGAGAAGATCTATTGATGCCCATGTCAATGTACAGGTTCGTAGAGGTTTTTCTGAGCCCTCAACTCATACATTACCTTTTGATCTGAACAAGCAACCAGAAGAGGTGGATATGGTACACCATTCGAAAAATGAGCGAATGATGTCAACGCCCACACCGTCATCATCTAACAGTGATTGAAGGGGGAACTTATTGATAAATATGGTGAGGCATGTGTAGAGAGGGTAGAGTGCAATATTGGGTTGTGCTACTATTAGAGGTGATGGCTCGATTCGGGCGAAGGTCACATGCTTGCCCCTTCAGAGTCACGATATGAACTCTGAGATTGTGAAATGATGGGGGCACTTGACAAATACACGTCGACGCAGCTCATAGGGATACCGATATGGATAGCTAGTGTTTGTTTTTTGTATTTTTTTAACCCATGTTTATTATGTAATGTGATATATTTAATTATAATATATGTAATTCAAGCATGTATTAAAGTTTCATTAGATATTATTGTAAAAAAAAAATCACATTTCGTTGAATATTAAACACTTGTCTACCACAATTACATGAATTTAACAAGTCTACATTAATAACTCATGCCCACACCACTGTGAGGATACTGAGTACTAGTGTGACCCAAACGCCGACAAAGAGACAATGTCTTCGTCGTTGTCCATAACTCGAATCCATTTCATTGTAATAACGAGTTGATTTGGACCTCCCTGGTTTATTGCGCTTTAAAATTGGGTTTGGAATAATTAACGGACCCAGCAATTCCGGCCATGTCGATTTGTGACTGACGACCACAAATTTTTCATCATATGTATTACAAAGGTTGTCCATGTTGTAGAATTTATCAATGTAAACTCTCCAGTCCAAACCAGCATTGTTACAAGATGCAATCACATGAATGCATAAGAACTTATATTGTTGAAAAACACCACAGTCACAGTACCTTGTCCTTAGATCAACCTTAAAATCATTCACTGATGATAAATTCTTGCATTGGAATAATTTATTTTCTCTTGACAAATTAAACACCTATGAACATATATGTGAATGTATTCAACATTAAATAAGTGTGTGTCCAACATTATGGAACAATACTGTAATGCGATAATTACTTGCAATGATCTGGCTTTTGAGATCATTTCTTCAAGTATTTTTGCAAGACAATATGAGAATTCATATCCCGCATTTCTTTGAGTATGTGCATTCCTATTGCATTCAACAAACAAAGCATCCATCTTAAAATATGTCTCTTGAACCAACGCAATAATTGGAAAATTGAGAGCTTCTAGAAACTTAGATTTCATCGACTCAGTCAAGTTGTTTGTCATATGAGAGCAATGACGTCCACCATCAAATGTACAAATCCATTTTTCCTCTGGAATAGCATCTAGCCAAGCCACGTAATCTTCATTGTGCTAGTGTAGCCTTTCGTATCTACGATTATACTCTCTATTGTGCTCGAATAACCTGTCCATTTGTCGACAATCAAGTTGGGATAAAAGAAACCAGTGTTCATAAGTGCAAACAAAAGTACACATAAATTTAACTTACTAATACCCTTGACTAGCTTTTCCATGAACTTCACCTCGAAGTGTTTGGCAAAATTTTGCGCAATGTTCTGGTGCAGTAGAGGCGGTAGGCCTAGTGACTATCCATTCGCCCTATTGCTGACTTTATTGACCAATGGTGATCAAATATTAACCCAATTCCTCTTACCACTTGTGGTAACATTGCACAAACCCTAATTAAGAAAAAATATCAGGCATTTGTTGTTTCACCCTCAACAATTGCAAAAGCAATGGGCAATATATTCTGATTTCCATCTTGGGTGGATGTCACCAATAAAACACCATTTTATTGTCCATACAAGTGCATTCCATCAACTTGGATCATTGGTTTGCAATACCTAAATGTCTTAATGCATGGCCTAAAACTCCAAAACACAAGTCGAAAAATTTCAACGCTTGTCTGCAATGATCCATCGGCATTGTATGCATCAACAATATCCATTTGAATTGTGCACGAATCATCAAAATGCTTCAATGCAAGCAACCAATATGGTAACTCATTGTACGACTCTTTCCAATTGTCGTACACTTGTGCAATTACCTTTTGCTTTTCCAGTCATGCTTTCAGGTATGAAGGCCAGTATCCTTGGCAATTCCTAACATTTGCTTGAATATCTTTTATTGGCATTTTTGGCGTTGTCCTTATCTGCGCCAAAATCATCTTAGCAATGTTGTCAGAAGTTGGCTTCGAGTGGTTCCGAGTAAGTCTTGAGGCAACACAACTATGGCGACCATTGTACTTAGTGACTTCCTAAAAGTAGTTGTTCTTTTTTAATGTAGCCCTACTAAGAAATTGACACCCTTGGCCAAAGTATTTGCATTTGCAATAGTATGTCGCCAGTTCTGATATTTGCATTTGCAATAGTATGTCGCTAGTTTTGACTCCTTTACTTTATAATTTGCCCCCGTTACACATGCAATGGTTTGCAATAACTACTTTAACTACTTCCTTATCATTGAAAATTCTCCCTTTGTATAGATCAGCACTTCCACCATAACCATTACTCATG
Source organism: Nissolia schottii (assembly GCA_003254905.1). Classification (NCBI taxonomy): domain Eukaryota; kingdom Viridiplantae; phylum Streptophyta; class Magnoliopsida; order Fabales; family Fabaceae; genus Nissolia; species Nissolia schottii. The sequence goes on from QANU01112481.1 coordinate 169,569, forward strand.
TCTCCAAACTTTGTTGCACGCATGCCTTCAGCCTCAAAGGTGTGTAAGAAAGACGGTGGATCATGCGGTTGTTCATCATTTTCATTATTTGTTATTTTTAATATCTAAAAACATATAATTAGTTATAGAATAAATTTAATAATCAAATAAATTTAAAACCACAGTAAAATTTAACTCTTATTAGTTAACATAGATTTTTTTTTATACACAAGATCGTCTCTACGAGGCGAGTGTAGAGCATACTATTGCATCTTTGTTAATCTATATAATTATAGAATTTTTAATTTAAAATTAATTATTATCATAAACACATATATTAATAATTTATTGAAATAATGTGGATAATTATAGAAAAAGTAATAGTTAATCTCAATATACTCATTAAATTTAACTCTTATTAGTTAACAGAGATTGTTTTTCTGATACATAAAATCCTCTCTACGAGACGAGTGTAGAGCATATTGTTGCATCTTTGTTAGTCTATATAATTATAGAATTTTTAATTTAAAATTAATTATTATCATAAACACATATATTAAAAATTTATTGAAATGATGTGGATAANCACACTTTTGTAAATTTTGCTTTTGACCCATGTTTTAGTAATACCATTTTTTTGTCCCATTTTTGTGTAAACCCCATAAAATGTTTGTTAAATGAATGGTAATGATGATAACATCACTTTAAAAAAATAAGAGGATCTTAATCATTTTTTATATCACCATATATTTTTGGGTAGGTTTTGACTCATTGAAATTATTTATATTTATTGGCACATAAAAATTGTGCATTGACTAAGGTGTATTAAAGAGAGTAAATGCGTAGATCGGATATATGAGTAATGACTTGCCGATGAAGGTCTTTGAAAATTTTAAACCCCCCATTTGGTCAAGTTTGTGTCGAGCACTAAAACCACGAACAACCCTAGGTGATTCCACAAAGTATGTAACTAATTCTAATTAATTAGTAGAAGCAAATTATCATAAGAGCTCCATGGGATGATATGCCTTATCAAAGGAAGTCTCACTATGAGACGATCCAGAGCGGTAACCCGCTATGAGTTTTGTTTATCAATGAGTGATTACAAGTCTCAATGCAACTCTCTCTAGTGCGAATCACTTTAATGAGTAATTTGTAAGTATTTATGTAATGTTTAACTTGATGAAATGATCACTTCAAATTCATCTAAAATTTTGTTTATAAAAAATAGATAAATAAAATAAATTCCAATTGAAAAGCTATACATTCCTTGCCATATGTTATAAGTGGCTTTTGAGTAAACTTTAATACTTTTAAAAAAATGAATTGCCAAATAAAAAAGCCATAAATGATTAAAATCCGGTCACCTACCACCTAAATCCATTTTTGATAGTAGCAGGTGTGGGCCGTGGTTTTAATTTGAGTCCTTTTATGAATTAGAAATTGTGAACTTAAAATGCATTCACATGGACACAAACATGAACATGAGACACGACATTATATGTGACACGACGACACATTAGTTTTGAAATTTTATAGGACACAGAAACAACATATATAAATATAAAATTAAATATTTATAATAATATCCTAGTATTTTCATTAATATCAAATTATTAATTTTTAATATTTTTCAAACATCTTTCAAAATACATGAAACATTCAAGATATTTTCATGTGTCAATACTTGCTACTTTTCTAAGGGTCCACATTATTATAAATTATTTAGTATTTAAAATATTTTTTATTCGAACACGGTATAAACATGGCTGAAAAATTTTCGGATATAACTCGGACACACTTGAACACAACTAATTAATAATTTTATATTTGGACATTTTTGAACACATGCGACACATGTGTCGGATGAGTGTGTTCGTATGTTGGTGTCCGCAATGTGTCAGACATGGGTACACGACAATCTTACGGAGTGTCTGTGCTTCTTAGGTGGAGACAAAGTGACACACATGCTCTATTTGGAACATGAGATAGACCGGGATAGAGACACAAAATAGAAAATTTTTATATTTTTGTACCTCACTGAAATTAAGATAGAAGAAACATAAAACTTTTACTTTTGAAAACATAAAATTAAGATATGAAGAGACAAAAATTTTCTTTATCCCTATGTTTCTATCCTCCTATCTTATCGTTAATGCCAAACGCAAGTCCACGAGTTTGATGCATATTTTGTGCATTGTGCAACGGGTTTTTTCTCCATGAAAATTTGTTTTAATGATCAATAAGAGTAGGTCAATCCATCTAGAAGCTTTGTTCTATGTAATGTGCAACACGTTTGGAGTTTGGAAACACTTCAAAGTACATGGGCAGCCCGGATGATTTATTTTGGGCTTACTGGACAAGTCCAGTTGGTTTGGCTAGTGGGCTATAAGGGCCAAGCCCATTTTGCTGAAGCAATTATGTTGATCTAGCGTTCTTACATCTCACGACCCAAAAAAGCCTTCTTACCTATAGCATTAGCAACACTTGTGTTCCTTTACCTCATTTTTATGTGGTGTTATTGGTGGCACACATGGTAACCTACACAATCAAGTAGACTATTTGATCATGATGGCCCCCATCTTTTCCCTTAAAAATGACAATAGATCGGATGATCAGTTGTGTAAAAATTCGAAGTCGGATGGATAATAATTAGTTTGGATTTGTTCTACATTTAAATAAATTATTGATAAAATTAATCTTAACCATTTTTATTAGTTTGGTATCAACTATTTCTTTTATTTTATAATAGTACTCACTTTTACTTTTTTAGATTTATTCATAATTTAATTTATCTAAGACAAAGAGAATAGTTTATTAGATCAATCTGATTCACTTATATTTAACGGAAGTTCTTAAATTCAATTCTTAAAATTTGATTGATATTTTTACGGGTACATAACTTAAATAAAATTATGGTCATTACTAATTTAAAATGTTTACTATTGGAAACTTTAAATATATATCTCAATTAATATTTACATTTCAAGTTAAACTGTGCAACAATTCGATCAATTTAACGTATGGCACTACTTAAAAAAGAAGTCAATCTATCTATTCAAACCTTTTTGAACCATACATTCAAGCAATGTGAAACATTGTTTGCAATATCTTTTTAACTCGTCTGTCATCACATATATTTTTACTGTGAAAGAAAGTGACATGATTATCAAATGAGTGAACCAAGAAGAACTCCTTTTGCACGACACAATTCGATTTGTTTTACCTACATTAACATTCTTTCATGAGTATTCAGTTTTGCTAAGTACTTAATCTCAAGAGAGCTTGGTGTACACTTTTATAAATTATGAAGTTGAAGTGTGGCATAACTTATTAAAATGGTTAATCTAAACTTTTTTTTAAGGGATTATCAAAGTAAATATGTCTTTTTTAAACAAAATCTATTATTAAAGACACTGATAACAATCGAACTTTTAATTAAATACTTAAAAAAATTCAGTCATCTACAATTAGTCTTTGTTGGTTGAGGCCTGTTTAATTTACCTATCAAATTCCACCGATTTCACAAGGAGGGGAGAAATCCACACGAGTTGGAGGACAAATGAACAAGTTCAAGTGAAGATGCAAAAATCTGACACAAAACAAACATGAACCACTCTCCCACCAAGTGACAGCGACACACCTCACCATGAAAAAAGACCATAGCCCTGTTATCTTCCCACTATACCCTATAGCCCCCCAATCCAAAGCTTGGCCACAATTCAAGCACCAGCATTATCCCTTCAATTACTAACAAAATAGTGAGTTTCTAAAATAATCCGTTAGCAACGTTTATTCAGTGGCTCTGGTTGCTGCCAATGTATTCCGCCAATTGCCACTGCCACATAATTATAATAACTACACACTTTTCTTATGCAGACAAAAAGGTCACGAAACCAAAAATTAAAAACGCATCTTATTGTCAGACACGTATAACATTGTGAACTAGTTTCGTGTTTCCTGCTGAGAGCACCTCAAGCGTAGGTGGTCGCTACGTACGCTTTGCTCCCATTATTATAGCAACGTGAGTCCACACAAACACTGTTCGGTCCCAAAGAACCTTTTCAACTTCTAACCAGTTCCTCAGGTATCATTTCTCTCAATTTTATGTTCGATCTAACACGACCCACTTGCAATCAAATGCTGAAGATCGAATCTTTTGCCTTTTGGGTCGACTGGGTTCGTGGTACTTTGAGGGATACTTGATTCCCATTTTTTTTTATGGCCTTTTTGCTTATAAGCTTGAAGGGTTTTTTTTCAGAATCTGGAATGCATTGGGTACCTTGTTACTATTTGATTATGGTGTTGTTTGATGTGTGTGTGTGTGTGTGTATCATGTATCGTTTGATCAGTGTTCACTGGCTTTTCTAGTTTCTTCGTAATCATGCAATCCCCCCCCCCTGCCGATTCGTTGCACTGTGTTATGGAATAGGTATGGTCCTTCAAATACTAGGTCTATACGACGTGATATTTGATGAAGTTCTAAGCAAGAAAGGGAATTCTAATTTGGGGCTCTGCGTCTGTCATTTCAATCTTTCACTTCACCAGTTAGTTTGAATCACGTCGTTGAATAATCAATAAGACTGCAGAGGCATTCATGTGTTCCCGAATCAAAACATTTCACATGTTGTAGAATAGGTGGTATTATGCTGCTTAATTTCAGGATTCACATGCAGTTCTCATTTTTCTTTTTCCTTTCACTCTATCAACTGGTCTGGTTGGTAAAGGTTTCATATGTTGATTGTTGGTGTTCTTGGATTTTATTATACAGTGACATCTGTAAGAAGTCACCATGCCAGCCAAGCCCTTAGACTACGACAACATAAATGAAAACGTGAAGAGGGCTCAATATGCTGTCAGAGGTGAATTATACCTTCGTGCTTCTGAGCTTCAGAAGGAGGGCAAAAAGGTAGAGTATCGTTTCTTTTCCAGGTTGTAATAGAAAGGTATACTTGTTTGTTTTGCATCCTTTGGTTGGAGGAGAAAATTGGTTATGATCAATTCCTTTCGTAGAATTTTTCTTTTATTTGGTACTATAAAGAACAGAATTTTCCAATGGATGTATGCAAGCTATAAGGTAACTTTTGAACCCTGCTGTTGCAACTGGTTCATAGGTTGTCTTATGTTTCTAGGGGGACCCATAAGCGTGCGGCATGTGCCATGTTCAACTAGTTCTTGTTGTTGTGTATATAGCTAGAATTCTAGACCCTTATAACATGGCCATCATGGTAATTGTATTATGTTTCATACAGCATGTTTTCCTCTTTGAAGCTGTTTGATAGGCCCTTCATAATACCCAGTTCTTGTTCTTAATGACTAAAATGCCAAGTTACCGAAGGTGTTATCTATTTTTTCCTTTATCGGAAAGCACCTTCATTTTGTCAAATCATTCTTGTGTCTAACTCTTTATCATCGTGAAATTAAACCTGTTTATATTTGTATTAATCAACTTGCATATCCTGAGAGTGAATTTGCATAAAAGAGTCTGAACCAATACCTATTCACGTTTGTTATCATGCATACTATCAGCCTACATTTCCTAATATCAGAGTTATTCAGAAGAATCAAATTTGTATTCTTATCACTGTCTCTATATTTGTGCTCTCGCTCCCAGTCATATTATACTGACTCATTTCAGTTGTTGGCAGATTATATTCACTAATGTCGGCAACCCACATGCTTTGGGACAGAAACCACTAAGCTTCCCCCGCCAGGTTCATCAGAACTATCATATTTCTACTCTTACGGGATCTCCCTTGGAATTTTCATAATGCTAATTTCCAAACATTTTGCTTATCTAATTTCGTTGTGGAGGGTTAAACTATTTTATTTGTTTTCGTTGCAGGTTGTTGCTCTGTGCCAGGCACCATTCCTACTTGATGATCCTAATGTTGGACTGATATTTCCTGCTGATGCAATTGCAAAAGCTAAACATTATCTGTCATTGACCTCTGGTGGTTTAGGTATTCATTTGAAACCATTTTCGTTGATTTATAACATGGTCGAGCTTTGCATATTTGTTTCTTTTTCAAAGCTTGCATTCCATCCCTATTTTTCCACCCCATCCTTGTTTCTGATAATTAGAAACTTAATTGTTGAAACAAAAACAACCAGCAAAAATGCTCTTCCGTTGCCTTCAAAGACCTTTTACTTGTAGGATTTCTTTTGCATCAAAGTCTAAACCATATTAACTTTAATAAGAACTAATAAAGTTTTTTGGTCTAGCAGGCAATGACATTCTTCTAAACTTGCTGATATTTCTTGCTGTTACCATCTTCTAACATTTACATCTTACTATTACTGGTTTATGATTGAGTATTTACCGAAGGAGTTTAGACTTTTCTATATCTGAGAATGTCCAGTAATTAACTGCAATAATGGTTTATTCTAGGTGCTTACAGTGACTCCCGAGGCCTTCCAGGAGTAAGGAAGGAAGTGGCTGAGTTCATACAAAGGCGTGATGGTTATCCCAGGTTCTTATCCTCCATACAAATACTATCCCAATTCTTTTCCTACTTTATGTTTGGAAAGGTGCTTAAGCTTAATTTCCAAGTTTTTAGGTGAAGGTATTAATTGCTTCTTGCTATATTTACAGTGATCCTGAACGCATATATCTTACTGATGGTGCCAGCAAGGGTGTGATGCAGATCTTAAATACTATCATTGGAGGTCAAGGGGATGGGGTATTATAGTTTTCCGTTTTAGTATTTCAGTTATCTATATCCGGTGCCATTTTAAAGTATTGGAATAACACTTTTATTGCCAGATTCTGGTTCCAGTCCCACAATACCCACTCTACTCAGCAACAATTGCTCTCCTTGGCGGTACTCTTGTTCCATACTACCTTGAAGAGACAGCAAACTGGGGTCTAGATACGAATGATCTTCGTCAACAAGTTGCACAGGCTCGCTATAAAGGAATAACTGTATGTGTCCTGGCTTTACTAATGTGATGTATCCACTTTGTTTCTATATTAAACTTATAATAAAACCAGATTCTTAAATGCGTGGATGAAGGGGACAGTAAATCAATATGAAGAGAATGAGCCTTCTCATATTGAAACCAATTGTCATTGATACTTTTCTTCCTGTCCCTTCTTAAGGTGACAACCAGAAATCACTTGGCTTATTTGATGGAAGCAACATAATTTTTTATGAGTTGAATTTGATTAGGTTAAAGCAATGGTGATCATAAATCCTGGAAATCCTACTGGCCAATGCCTTAGTGAAGCTAATCTAAGAGAGGTTTTGCAATTTTGTTATCAAGAAAACTTAGTCTTGCTCGGAGATGAGGTTTACCAGCAGAATATATATCAGGATGAACGGCCATTCGTCAGTGCTAAAAAGGTATACTATGTTGTGCTACTAATCTAATGTTTTGGCTCAATCGTGAACTTGAGCTAATACTTAATTTTTCTTTACCTTAATAAGGTCTTGATGGACATGGGGCCTCCTATAAGCAGGGAACTCCAGCTTGTTTCTTTCCACACGGTGTCTAAAGGGTATTGGGGTGAATGTGGACAGCGTGGAGGATACTTTGAAATGACCAACATTCCTCCAGAGGTTGGTCTTTTTATACCTCATGTTACTGAATTTACTTGACACTGAGTTCCAATCTGGGATTTCTTGCAAAGTTTGATGATACTTAATTCTTACATTATTATATGTTAACCAATATTGTTGGTACTTCCTGCCACATATAATGTAATGAAATGAATTATTTTGCTATGGTGAAATAGTTCTATGCACTCATTTGCATGTCTGGATGTAGTAGGATCTTCTTAATTACATGTAAGCTGTTCAAGCACACCTTCGGCCTTCCGACTATGCTGTAGCTACTTTGCTGATGCTTTTCCTTGATTCTCGTTTTCTTTTGCAGACAGTTGATGAGATCTACAAGGTTGCTTCAATATCACTCAGTCCAAATGTTCCAGCGCAAATATTTGTGAGTTGGAGCCGAATATTTTTCTGTTTCGATGTTTTAAATTTGGATTCAATATTTGTTTTGAGTATAATTTTATTATCCACCTCTCTCCTTTGCCTTCCTATTTTCCTCATCCGGTCCTCCATTTTCTACCTTGTTCTACAGATGGGGCTTATGGTCAACCCACCTAAACCTGGAGACATTTCTTATGACCAATATGTTAGGGAAAGGTAATCTTGCTAAGAATAATATGCTCAATGACCACTGTGTGAAGTTATATGAATAAATGGCCTTAGTGAAATTGACAATTATATACTATATGCAGCAAAGGAATACTGGAGTCACTAAGGAAAAGGGCAAGGATAATGACTGATGGATTCAACAGTTGCAGGAATGTTGTTTGTAATTTCACAGAAGGTATAAACGACAGTGTTCCCATGAGAGTTCAATGTGTTCTTGCGTTTCTTCTTCCATCTTTGATTGTCTTGTGCTCGGTAAATCAGTAGTGATTCCTTGATTTTTTGTTCAGGTGCCATGTATTCATTTCCTCAAATACGATTGCCGCCAAGAGCTATCGAGGCTGCTAAACAGGCTGGAAAGGTTCCAGATGTCTTCTACTGTCTCAAGCTTTTGGAAGCCACTGGCATATCCACTGTTCCTGGTTCTGGATTTGGACAGAAAGAAGGGTACATACATATCCATTCCTTTTCTCATATGTATCCTTCATTGAGAATTATGCCATTCTCTTAGAGTAATCTCACATGCCTACTCCCATGGCTGTGTCATGCAATGAGAATGTCATTTAACTAGGTCGAATAGGAAAATTTTACATAATTATTTCTTCACGGTCGTTTGATGAAACTATGGTGGTCTAAAAGGGTGGCCAAGTGCATGAGGCTCCTACTAGACTGTTTCTAAGATTTGAATATGTGACCTTCATGTCACAAGGCAATAATCTTACCATTACGCCGAGTCTGACCATCTGTTTGAGGTCTATTACATAATAACGTATTTCTGAATTATACCTTCATGAATTATGGCAAATATGATGAAGAAAATAAGGGTCCGATTGTTTTTAGTGTGCCTTCACAAAATCCTTTAAACAGGAAACAAAATGAAAATAAGGTGACGATTTTTCTGTTAATATTAAAACTGAAAATGAAAACAAGAAATGTTTTGTGAAACCAAACAACCCCTAAATATCCCACTGGTATTCTTTGTCTGCTTTCTAATGCTTCTCTGTGTCACAACTTTTTGCATGTAGGGTCTTCCATTTGAGGACAACTATTTTACCTGCTGAGGAAGACATGCCTGCAATTATGGACAGTTTCAAGAAGTTCAATGATGAGTTCATGGAGCAATACGAAGACCACAGAGGTTATTCAAGGATGTAAGAAAAATCGTGGGAAAAAATTTCTAAAGCAGTTACAAGTCCATCCCTTAAAAAAATAACTCCCCCTATATATGGGGCTTCTATTTGTAAACCTTACGTTTTCTTTCTATCTCTTCTCCGAACTGTTATTCTTATACCATCTCTTAACCGTCAATATTTCATGTATATTTAATCTTCCTTGCACCTTTATTATGCTGTGCATGAGCAATTCGATGGCCTTGAACACGGTAGTTCCCTCTTAATGCCATTTGCTTTAGAAGTTACATTTACTAGCAGAATATTGCTGCTTACACAATTGAGAATGACGACGTATAGAAGGTGCAACATAAATCTTTAGCTATCTTATAAGCGTTGGAATAGCGAGCACGCCATTATATTATAGAAAGAGAGATCAGTCCCTTTGGTGTGGGGCATAATTATTAATTACTGATCATGTCTGAGGACTTGAATGCTAACAAATGTGAATTCATATACTGGATTTGGATTATGATGTTAGTTTTGATGGCATATCTCCCATTGGATTGGTACCGTCTACCGAGTCCAGTGTTGTTGTTGTTGTTATTGTAACTTGTTGTCCTAGTCGTCTTATTTGTGCTTGATTCCTTGCCATGGATTGGCCACACTGATAAGTTCAAGCATTGAAAAGTAGAGCAATAATTGGTTCAAGAAAGTTGCAAAGATGTGATGGAATTCAACTTGTGATGTTTCCTCGCATTTTATTTAATCTAGATGGACCTTTTCCAAGTTGTAAAGCCCATGGGAATCAAAATTAATTTAAAGCTAAGGAATATAGGACACATGAAAGTTACTTTGAAAAGCCTACAGCTTTTGCCGGTTATTCTTATCCATGCGTTGTTTGATTTTTACATGAAACTCTTTAGTATGTCCAATTTGTTTGATTGATAACAGGAATGGGAAAGTTGAACCCAAGCAACGGAAACTCTTGTGCCTTTTCTGGCTAGCAATAAAAGAATGGAGGAAGGAGGCTTTTCTTGCAAGTACACCTACTCTGTCCATAAGGAATCAAATTCAATTGCAAGAACCAAACTGGATATGATACGGTTGGGCAGAGATAATAATTAACTAGTTTTATGGTTATTTGAAATTGAACTGTGAACAATAGCAGATAGGTCTGTATATGGTTGAGTTTGCTGCAAGAAATAAACTAGATTGAATCAAACCAGAAATTTGGTTCATTTTCTCAAATCTAACTGATTGAAGAACGCCTGAACCGGTTATAAACCAATTGTGAAACAGTTTATAACTTTTGTATTACTCATTTAATTTTATTCGATTTTTAGTTCAACGGATGATGGCGAGGCAAGCATTAGTCAACTAATCACATCAACTGTGTTCAAGTCTTGAAGATGCTGTCAACTAAATGCCAAATTTTGCTTTCACACTGAAATGTGTTATTATAAAATTACTTTCAAGTTGTATACAATTAATTTGAAAGGAATAATCATTTTATTTTAATGTTAAAGTATACTTTTCACTTGTTAAATATAGAAAAACGTTGAATATTGTCGATTTTACTGGCGGATTTTTTGGCAAATTTAGCAGTGAATTTCATGTTTAAATCTGTCACAAATGGTTTTTTTTCAACTCTAGCCACGACGTAGACCAGAGTTACATGAGATAATATAAAAGAGCATATATTTATTTTTGGATATATAAATAGAAATTTAGAATTACATTATAAAAAATTAAACATAAATGTTAAAAGATGATTACTAATTTTAAGTAGCATTTTAATTATAATTAATTTTAAGAGTCAATAATTGAATTTTTAAAAAAAATAAGAAAGAAACTCAAAACAAAATATATATTATAATTGCACCATTAAAGCACAATAACATGATGGTTGTAACGCACACTCCTATCTTTGAGGTGTTGAGTTCGAGTTCTAATATTGAGCTCAAAATATATTTGAATTAATGCAAATGATATAAGAACATGCGAAACACATGTTATTACACAAAAACATGTGATAGCCTGGTGGTGGAAGCACACGCACAAATCCTAGTGGGTGGTGGGTGTTCCGAAGTATGCACTTCGGTCCGCTTTCTAGATCCTGGAGCTTCAAGGTCTTTGATGAGGTCTCTGGAAAGGTCTTTACGCTCGCGTTGCGGTGGGTACCTACAAACACTCCAACGCTCAATTAAGCAAGGGTATAAGGGAGTTTAGTGAATGATAATCAGATGATTTTTCATACCTGGGGGGTATGGGTCATTATATAGTTGGGGTGGTTGAGGCCCTTCCACGTGTCACATTGGTGGGCGAATATCTCATACCCGCGTGTTGTGGTGGCGGGAAACTATCCCGTGTCCGCGTGCTGCGGTGGGAGGAGAGGATCTTGGGCCCGCTGAGCCCGAGAAGGTGGGAGCAGAGGATCTCGGAACCGTTCGAGGGTTCGCGAGTGGTCAGGCGAATTGGGCCAGTCCGCGAACTTTGGGCCCAGATCTTGGAGGTGACTTAGGATGGGCCTTTATGGTCCAGCCCGTAACAATGGGATGGATTAATATGCAGGTAATTGGTTCAAATAATAATTTCTAATGTTTTATTACGTTACCAGTGACTGATATATTTTTTGACAAAAAATCCGTTGAAAACTATAAAATCTCCCGATAATTTATTATAATCCGCTGGTGTATGGCGGTTTTCTAGTAGTGATATATATACATAATTTATTAGTAGAAGGTTTAACTATTAAATTTAAATTATAGTAAAATGTGAACAGAACCCCAATTAAAATGCGTAAATATTTTTTATGACAAAAAAGTCAATTTTAGTTAATAATAATAATAATAATATTTTTTTGGTTTTCTTTACCAAAAATATTATTATTATAAACTTCCCTTTTTATATTTAATTTGGTAAATTAAAACTTCTTTTTATAGTTTTCAATCTTTGAATATAGAATAGGTTAAATTTTTATTTAAATCTTCTCATGGAATGACAAAACATTATGATCACAGTGTCCTTAATTTTAGAGTTTTAAATGCTTCAAGCGAATTCGATAATTGACAAATCATATGCCGAAAACAAATGAATGAATGAATCAAGAAAGAAAGAAAAAAAAAACTAACAAATGTCTTTCAAGTATTAGTTAAAAAATTTAAAGTAAAATATTTTTTAGTTTTTAATATTTTCATTATGTTAAAGACTTAAAATTTTATTTTTCAATAAGAATTTATCGCTTAAAGTTTGTTGACAATTGTCCTAAAGAAAAAGAAAGAAAGAAAGAAAGAAAGAAAGGTGCTTTATTTATATGACATCGAAGGAGACTTTTAAGAATATGAATGAATGAATAGAAGTATATTGGTGATCCCAATTCCCAATATATCCCTGAAAAACTTGGCGCCAAAATGGAATGCCTCACTCAGCTATTGTCACGGGGGACGGGCACCCAAATTTCTCTCCTTTTTTCTGCCTCTCACAAAGTTATTTAATGGCCTCCGCTTATTTCACGAGCTTCCTCAGGGTACCCTTCATTCGCCCTCCCTCTACATTTGATTTATTCATACTACTACTACTTTTATAGTACTACCATTCCATTATTCATGTGTCATACTTGATCTTCCTTACATTTAAAACCGTATCTTTCTCCTCTCTCTCTCTCTCTCTCTCTCACAAATGTCATGAGTACATACATGTATTTGGACAGTATCATAACATGTTACTCTATTTGTTTTAATTAAATAAATAAAACCCAGGGTTCCCTATATACTTCTTAGCGTACTAGAATTGTAGGTACGGGAATTAGTGAATTACTTTTTTTTTACAATATTAAAACTACTTCTATTCATAAATAAACATTAGATTTAATTAGAATGCATTGTCGGTCATCTTATCATATACCGACAAATCAATAAACATGATTGATTATCATACATACTATTTAAAATGTCATTCAAATGAAATAAATTAATTGGTTGATAATGTAAAATCTTTTTCACTGTCAGGCATTACAATTATACTCATTAACATTAGCACTCGAGAAGTTTGCTGACAGTTAAGTTCAAATTTATTCATAGTATTACTTTTTTATTTTATTTTATGGAATACTAGTATGATGTAATCATATGAATGAAATTAGATGTAATATATATAATACTTTATATGATATTTTATGGGACTGATTCTGTTAAAAATGAGTTAGAAAATCACATTATATCATCTAAAATTTAATATATTATAAATAAATAAATAAATAAAGAGTCATGCTAAATAGTACAACAACATGTCTGTTCAAAATTGCTCAACAGATTAAATGATTTAATGGTGGTTTTTTAAAGTAAAATTATAAAACGTTAAAAACAAAATAAGATTAACATTCAGTGATTGTTGCGCATATATCGTGCATAACTTTGTTGAACTGCAACTCATTCTTGATTAGGATGATAGGGAGTTTCAACTCCTAACTATACCAATATTCTTTTTAAGCTTGAAAATAAAACAATTTGTATTAAGACTGGTAACAGGGGGAAAACTCCTAACTCAACTTGTTAAAGATAGTTAAAGTTAATTATTTGGAGGTTAGATGAAGTTAGTTATTGTTACTTGCTGCACAAGCAATTGAAGTCTTAAGTGGACTCTTCCGTATCTCAAGTTTAACATTATCGATGGACTAAAGATCAACCAAATACTCGAGATTAAAGACAAAAAAAAATTATTTCACTCATGAATCAAATTCATGTAACTTCTACTCCCGTTAATTTTACTCGCAATAAAACAACACCCTAATCTATACTATACATAATCTATATTGTATATCTACACTTCTATACTTATTATATATAAAGGAGATTCCATTGATAACCAACTTTTGGTCTCCAACTTTTCTTGTCATTTTTACCCTTAAAAAGAATGTAGTTTATTAACATTTTTTTGAGTTAAAACGTAAACTCACTACAACATTACATAAAGTAATTACCCCACTATTCATATTTTTAATTAAAGAAACTTACCTCTTTATCTCATAAAAAAAAAAAAAAAGAACTCCTCTCTTTCTCCCATTTCTCAATGTGAATCAAAACCTCTCTTTTTCCCAACCAACACAACAATGTAAACAACAACTGTGATGGCAGAGTCGACAACCATATTTATGACAACACAATGACAACGTTAACACTTTGTCAAGGCACGCTAATAAGAAAAATGTTTTATGTACAACTTAAAATCTACCAACTTTTGTACAACTCACTTTTTCTAATATGTTTCTTCTTCTTTATTTTTTCTCTCTTCTTTTCCAATCTCCCATCATTTTTTTTTCATTTTCATATTATTTTTTATGAATCCGAGAGTTTTCATTTTCGTTTTCATCATATTCATTTTTTTTTGTTTTTCAAATGTTTGTGCATACTTGTTCAAAAGTTTATGTAAGTATAGTTGATCAAAAGTTTGTGCATGTGAACACAAAAGTTTTTTTACTAGTCTTCGTTTTTGTTTACGTCGTTATTTTTTTTTGTTTCTGGTTGTTGAAAAGTTTATGTACATCAATTCAAAAGTTTGTGAATATGTTATAAATGTTTGTGCATAGTAAAGAGTGAGTCCACATGTTTAGAGTGTGAGTGGGGAGATTGAGAGAGGGTGTGACAATTACTTTTTGCTATTTAATGCACCGTATATCTGATTTGATTTGGTTTCGTATTTGAAAAATTTTATGCATGTGTGTAAAAAAAGTTTGTGCATGTATATGCAAAAGTTTGTACACCCGCTATCATTGTGTAAATCATGGGTTGACAGCATTGTTGACAACATTTGGGTTGTACACTTAACATTACTCTGCTAATATTATGGAGTATAATGACAATACAATATTTATAACAATTTATTGTTATGTTTTAAATGTGAATGTAACAGTCTCATGTTGATAAAGTTCTGATTAAGTAAAAAATATACATTTGGAAAATACCCATAAACTCATTGCTTTAAAATTTTTGACAAATACATGATGTTCAATCCACTTTTGTGTCTCACTTAATCTATTAATTTTACTCTTCTAATTTTGGACTCCCCTCGCTGCTTTAAGTTTAACATTTTGGCGTGTATGAAAAACATTTTTTAGTGTTAATGCTAGGATAAAATTAAAAGAAAAATAGTTAATATAAATGAAAAAAAATTACTAGAAAACAAGAAGATAAATTTCATGGCTAGCTATCTTAAGAGTTAAGAGCCTTCATAATTAAATTTAAAAGGTACATCATCAGAACTAAACTAAAGTGGGTGCCTAGAATTCCTTGAACCATTTGACACGGCAGACACAAATGGCCCTCTATAAAAGAGCTTAAACTCTAAGCACACTTTTTCCCATGTCCCCTCACCTTCAACAACCACCTTCAAAGGAGCTCTTCCCACCCAGTCCTCCCTCTTTTCTTTTCAAATTTCTCATACATATCTTTCTCAGTTTTTCCTCCTCTCTTTATTCCTCCCTCGCTTTAGCACCTCTTTTCACCAGTCAACACTTTCCTACTGGTTTCATCTTATTCCCTAACCCCCCCCCCCCACAAAAAAAATATATAAAAGTGGGTAAAAGAAAGAAAGAAAGAACCTATCTTTATTCCCTTATTATTCTCTCCCTCTTTCTCTCTGGCCTCTTAACTTCTATATATACACACACACTTCCCTGAAACACTTTTTTTGTTGGTTAAATCATGGGGTTCTCCGAAGATCACTCAGATCATAACAGAAAATGGGTCATCGCTGGAATCTCTCTCAGAGCTCCATTGAAGCCAATATACACTTCCAAGCGCGCGGATCATCGTCACAAGTACCAACAAGAAGAAGAAGAAGAAGAACAAGAAGGTGACACTACAGAAGAATGTTCTAGAACCCCCACTGGAGAGGAATCGAAGGTTCCGGCCAAGCTGGCGTGCCCGCCGGCTCCTAGGAAGCGGAAGCCTTCTCTGAAGTGCAATGGATCGGCCAGGGAGTTCTTCACTCCGCCGGACTTGGAAACTGTGTTCATAAGGCGCCATGTTGAAAGGGCTAATTGATTTGAATATTCATAGAGAGAGAGAGAGAGAGAGAGAGAGAGAGAGAGGTGTGAAAAAGAAATTTTAATTAGTAATTATTAACCTTACGTAATTTTCCACCCTTAATTGATTTAGCTAGAGCTAGCAGCTATAGCATTTGGTTGTGTTGTGTAACTTTTTTTATTTTTGTTTTATTTCAGTTTGCAAGTGTTTTTTTTTCTTTTTCTTTCATTTCTTCCCTGTTCTAGCTAGGCTCTAGAGGTTAATTAATTCAGTAAGTTTAGAGATCAATCTATATTTAGGTGTGTATTTTGTGTAAAGAGAAGTATAAACAAATAAAAATGACTTATTTGCTTGCATATGATATGCTTTGTCTCTTATATATCTTTTAGGTCTAGCTTCTTGTACTGTATGTGTTTCCTTCCTTAATTTCATCTTGAAGAATTGATCCTATATACCTGCTTGTTTCTTTGCTGGAAAATTCTTGTATTTATGTAACTTTACAATGATATTGGTGATACCAAGAAATAAGTGTATATTTTGACTAAAGTGTGGTATAACTCACTTTCATTATTGTTATGAATGTTTTAAATATGAGGCCATATTACTCCCAAATTTTCTTTTTAGTCATGTTTGTTCATTGCACTAGTATTCAAATTCTGTTATTAGTAGAATCAGACTAATTTAATTTGGTGGCATTGTTACTGTACCTCCTAACACGTGTATTTTTCTTTATGATTCTAGACCTCGAGGCCTTTAAATAATGGGACGGGCTTGCTTACCATTTAGTGAATCATCTTGCAATAGATGTTGTTTTCCCTTGTTCGAAATGGCATAAAGGACATGTTTCCTTATGCGTGAATTTGTTGAGTTACTCAATTGATCTGTGGCAATAATGTAAGGAAAAAAACTGAACTGAACTAGCTAATCGTACCAATGAGTGGCTATGTGTGTGTACTAACTGTTGATGACCATGCGGAGGGAGGAATGAGAGGAAATTCCAAGTGGGGGGGGGGGGGGGGGGGAATTGTTGAAGGTAGCTAGCTACATGCTACATGTCATGCATGTGTAGGCTTAATTTCCAAATGCAAATAATAAAGTAATGGAGGGGTAGGCAGATGCTGCCACACAGAATGCTTCTTTCTTATCGATCGTTGATCGACTAATTAGACCACATTATAGCCATTTGGTCACCGTCTTGCCATAGACAAATTCCCAGCTTGCTTTTTCCACTCAACGTTCAGTGCACTAGTACTAACAACCAATTAACCAGCGCCTAATTCATATGATATTCTAGCTTTAACTAAAGCTTTCGCAAATTTGAGATATCTGTCGTAGTAATAAGTTAAACTAGAGAGAAAAACAAGAGCAATAAAAACAAATTTGAAAGAATTCAAAAACATGTCACGTAAAAATTAAAATATTTAAGAAGCGACAAGCGTGTATATAAAATATATATGCTGATGACCCCCCCACCCACCTCGGACTCGTTTTTGAGTCATAGTGGGAAGGTTCTGTGTAAATTTCTTTTGCCATATATTAGCCCTCATATTGGAGTCATTGTTGGTAAAGCGACAAATCACGTGCGATGAGAGAAGATTAGAATCCTATGCTACTTGAATGGCCCTCGATCGTTTTTGCACTTCTAAAGCTAACACTTTCAATGCCAACAATAATTGACAAGATTGAACGCACGCTAGTACCAACTTGATTATTTGAAGTCATTGCTACCTGTTATCTCCTTCTAGCTTTAGCTTCCTAGTAGTACTTTCAAATAACGAATATGTTTATTACGGATGGTGCATAACCACAGTAGTTTTTACTTAGTGGAAATTGTGCAAGTAAAAGCAAAAGTATATGTTAAAGAGAAATTCTATGTTTCACCCATGGACATAATAATAAAATCTCATTTTAAAATATAAATTATTATTCACTTAATACTTTCATCTAAAACATTATTTTATTATTAATAGTAGACACAATTTATATGACGGACGCTGCTAATGCAATTAAGAATTTTCTTATGTTATGAGGTTGGTCAGGGGGAGTTCACCATGGGGTTGTGAATTAAAAAAACAAGTCCTTGGGATTAGAGCTTGTGATTGAGGGAATAGGGTTCAGACACGTTTAAAGATAACTATAGATATACGTAAGAAAAAAAAGGAAAAGGGAAGATATGCAGAATTTACGTGGCTTATATATAGTGTGTCATCATAGTGGATGAGATTACTTATATTAATCCTTAATATCGAGTCTCATTATATTGGAGACCACATGGAGTGATGAGCAAAGGTGTCTGGCATATACCTACACATGTGATGCATTAGCATTAGCAAATCGTTTGTTTTTCTTGGTTTTTCTCCATAGAGGGGAGACAAGGAATAAAGAATCTATGAAATTAACCAAACACAAACCCCCCTCCCCCCCAAAAAAAAAAAAACGTATATTAGAAAAGATTTGGGGTGGTTGGCGGATCAATCACCAGTGACTTGGGAGATATGGATTCATGTTTCAAATTCAGACACACATTGTTGTAAAACAGTTTTCCTTATCCATATTATGATCTAGGCTTTATATAATAAAAAGTTGGAGATGTTTTGAATAAAAGTCGGTTGAACTCAAAAGTAAGTTATACATATTAATATTTGAATGCTAATTTAAATTCTATTGTTATCATTTTCCCTATCAAAAATGGTTTAAGAATCTAACAGTAATCGAGTGGATACACACACAAAAAAAAAGTCACGGTTGATTTGATTTATGTTTTTAACTCTTATTTGAATCTGTTTATTGTTTTTTATAATTTTTTGAAAAAAACTTTGAAAATATAAACAAAAATAAATTTCTTGTTTGTAATGCTTTTTACAAAATTTAAAAATAAATAAATTAAGAGACTAATTTATCTACATGAATAACGTAAAAAGTTGTATACTATTATCTAAACATAAAATAAATAATAAGACTCAACCAATCTTATTTATATATGTAATAAAGCATAATTAGATGACAGATTAAAATTCTTCTACACAAATACAAATTAATCTCATAAATAAACAATAAATAAAAACAAGAACTACACGCAACCTCGTTAGTTATAGATTATTTGAAGAGGGGTGCAAAAAATAGAAAATGATAGGAATATGACGTAGTATTGACTACCGAATCGGCTGAATCGCTGTTTAATAGAGCTCTGGTAAATTGCTCTGAGCATATAACTTCCTTTGTCTGTTGACTGATCTATACAAATGTCTCATTGCATTTGCATGCTGCATACGGCAGGAGGCATTTATTAGGCTACCGACAACTAATGGAAAGGAAGAATTTTTCTATAATATAACTGTGTATAGAGGTTAGGAAAGATGGATTCATTAGAAATGAAAATTTGGGAAGTTGAATGTCAAAATAGAAGTATGAATTAACTTACATTATATTATCTTTTATATTATATTAAGAATCATACGACAGATGGATGTAATTATCAAATTTTAGGCATCTCAATAGTATAAATTTTGATATTATACCAGGAAGTGAGGTAATAAGCGCTCTTTCTTTCCTTAATAAGTGTTAATAATTCTATCTTCGCATTGAACATGAAATAATTTAAAACTTGTGACCAATGTTTATTCTTTAAATGAACCTATATAGAGAAGTGGATATCTTGAGAGGCAAAAAAGAATTATTTCTCATAATAACTTAATTATTGAGTTGAACCAATTAAATAGTTTATGTATTAGTGTAATATAATAATAACAATTACTCCCTCCATCCAATATTTACATGTCACTTTTGATACAAGCATGCAGATTAATAAATTAATTAATTTGCACATACTTAAAGAAAATATTAAGTGTTTAGACTAAAATACCTTTGAATATTTTTGTTTCTTTCACCATTTTTTTCTTCAATTAAAACACATGGTAAGTTATTGTAGAGATAATTAGAAAAATAACAATTAATATTTCCTTAATTTAATTAAATTACAATTAATTTTGAACAAAATTTTAAATAAAAAGTGTCATTTAATATTGAACGGAAGGAATACTTAAGTTTAACGTTCATTTATATATGCGGTGGGCGAAAGATATAAAATAATGTTATTTTAACACTAATATTGATTTTAGACACCAAATCTCTCACACACATTATAGAGCTCACACTCATATCATGTGATGTGATAGCATCATGTGATGTGATGTAAGTGCGAATTCCATGATATATATGAGCAAAAGACTTAGCGTCTAACATCAACTTTAGTGTTAACATAACATTTTTAAAATATACAGTATCATCCCGTGCTTTGATCCATGAAAAAGTCGTTGCTTTTTAAAGTAACTAAATTGATGTGCGTATAAATCTTGTAATGCATGTGAAAAAGATTTGTGTCTAACCTCAATCTTAATGTTAAAAATTTAGTGTCTTATAGTGCTCTAATCCATGAAAAATTTGGTTTTCAAAGTAACAAAATTGACGTAAGTGTGAGTCTTGTGACGCGTAAAAGAAATTTAATATTTAATATCAACCATAGTATTAAAATAACAATTTTTTTTGAAGATACAGTACCTTACCGTGTTCTGATCCAGGAAAAAAGTCGGTGCTTTTCAGAGTAACCAAATCACTTAATGTACATTGTTGTAAATATCAACTCATTACTCATAGTCATAATTTGCAAACCAAAGCTTTGGGGAAGGCTCCAACTGGTTCGAATGACAGTTAGCTAAGAACACACAGTCATAGTTTTGTACTGGCTCCACGACACGGAAGCATAGGTATAGGGATAGCTAGTTTTGGACAGGACGCACATGCACACCACATCAATAGCTTCAGGGTCACGTATTAATTCACTCTTTCCGGATAAGATTATTATTATTGTTATTCGAGTAAATTATTACACCAATTTCCCTCAACATTTATTAAAATTACACTTCTTTTTAATTACACAAACCTTTCTTATGATAAGCATAAAAAATAAAAAACAAAAAACCCCATTTTTATGATAACATTTTTATTTGAGTCTTTGACTCTAAGCATAGCATGTAATTAATATCTGAGTAACGATTATGGTTAACTCTCATGTTACCAATACTGAAATTGAGAGAAGCACAAGAAAGAGAGAGAGAGAGAAGTGCTAAGAGTGCAAGAGAGATAAGAGAGACCAATGAGGTGTCATGAGAGGTGTTAACAAAGAGTGCAACAACTTATATATAGAGTTAGGAGAAGCATCTCTCCCTGTGTCAATATATTAATTAACCAAGTCACTTATTATAACAAGTTACATGCACAAAATTAACGAGCTATGACCCACAAGGTTAATCTGTGAATATATGTGAAAAAATAGAAATTTGCGCTTGAAGGGTCTAGGTTCATTCTCCGCTCGACAAAGGTTTACTCACATGCTCAATCACATACCGTATTGCAGAGAGATTGGATCGCGAAATCTCGAAACAGCTAAAGGAGAATATTGTAACATGTTCTCAAGTAATTGAGTTTAGGAGTGAAGTTATTTGGAACCAGTAATTTGGATGAGTTTACTTGAGCTGTGGATTGTAGTTCGTACGTTGATCCTTGGATGTAGACACCCAGATGATGTACCCACCATAGAATTATGAGGCCCAAGTCAATCTCTATATTAGTATTGTGTATGGATCTTAGAATACTAGCTACCATCTCGCTCTGCCCAAGTCTTCCTTTTAGGGTATGGTGATAGGCCAATCATTTGTTGGGGAGCTTTTTGTAACATCGAACCTATATTATGAGTAGTTATGTCGGTCTTTCGTCATGCTGATTTTAATGCTTGATTTTGTAACCTCCATATAACAATTTGTTTATGAACCATTTTATTGTGTTTGAATCTCATCTCCTATTTTAGAGAATAAAATGAATTATCTCACCATTAAATTAATAAAATAAAAATGGATCTCATCTTTTCTTTTTTATTGAATGGTGATATTCTTAACTTTACCATCTAAAGTGATGCATCTCAAAAGAATTCTTGTCCATCTTTTGAATGACTTGTGGATCTTGAGATTCGAGTCAGGTCATCATGTGCTTATGTTGGACTTATCTAGTTTGGACCTAGCCCATAATTATGTGGCTTAGCTCATGGTCTTGGGCCCAACTCTTAATTTTATTCCATAACAAAACCCAATCATCATCTCATGATTAGAAAGTTCCTAATTGATTCTATCAATAAATAAAACTTCAACACGTTCCCATATAAAGAGGAGAATTAATAACTTATTTATACACCTTTATCGTAAATATATACCTCTTGCACCACTTAGACATCAGAGACCCATCGACGTGAAGCACAAATCTTGTCCGTGACTTACTACTATCTCAATGGTGTCCTGTATTTGGTTATAACTTGTAACTCTCTACCTATATAGATTACTTCGTAACACTACTATTCATTGCATACTCATAAAGACATATATATAGTAAATTATTGTTATATAAATCTGATTTCTCACTCTTTAGATAAAATTTAAGATGTATTAAGATTTTGTCTCTTGAAATGAATAGAAATTGTGTACTTTGTGGAAAGGAAATAAAAAATCCTTACGACGTGGGATTTTTTATTTTTTTGGGAAAGCTATACTTTTTCAACTGAAATTTGTCTCAAATTACATTTCATCGTTAGATTTTATGCAGCTATTGCCAATGTGACTTTCAGGGGCCTTCTTCCCCGTAACGGTCTTCTTAGGCCTTAGCTTAATTACTTTTCCATTTCTCTGTTGGGCTTCGGCCCATTTAATAAATTAAAATTAAAACCGGGTTACTTTTTCTTCCAAGACCCCGGTCCCATGTATTCATTCATGGATACAATTCTTAGATTTCAGGGTTTTACTTAGCAAGTGCCGTTACACATTTGTTAAGAAATTAAGAAATAGAAATTTTACATTAGAAAGATAATTTTTTTTAAATATTTAATATGTTAAAATTATTAAAAAATTTAAAACATTCTATTTTAAATTTTAGATTTTCAATTCTTTTAATTTGAACTATTTAATATATATATATAATAAAATTCGTGACTCTCACCAATTTTATTATTCTCGCCAATGATTTAAACCATTTTGTTTAAATGAGGTTTGAATGCATGAATAAATGAAGAGATTCTTGAGTTTGTAAGTTTAATATGAAGTTTGTGAGTAATAGTGAGTAGGATGAGGTATTATCAAGGGTGGATTTTAGGAGAATGAGCGATCTTTGTCTCTTAGTCAAGCCCCATTGTAGATGGTTCTCTTCTCGTTGCTCAAAGCTGTATTCTCCGAGGACACCATCCAAATATGAGTTTCTCTCTTAGCTTCTCTTTGGTTTTGGGGTGCATCTTATGGGTGAGATCTGGGATCCTCTTCTTATCTCTAGTTATGTGCGTTCTCTCAATCCTCTTTATTAAGAGGTTCTAAAGTTGGCCTTGAGCTAACTTAAGCAAGATGAAGTCAAAAGCTCATAAGTCATGTCACTATCAAGGCTTTTCTATTTTCATGTTAAATGGGATAAGACAAAGGGTTTTTACTACTTCTTCCTCATCACTTTTTGCTCCCTCAAGCTTTAGCTATCATATGTAAGTCCTAAAAGGGTGCAAAGGGTAAGGGTTTTGGGGCTATTGGAAAGGTGATGGTTGTAGGTTCAGAGGAAGCCATCCTTCTGCGTTCTAACATGTGCTGAGTGCGAAAGAGCATCCTCAGGAGTGACAGCATTGCAACATGGGGTTTAACCAATGGGCTTTAGACTGGTCTCCTTGATATTTGAGAGCATAAGAACAGGATCTAAAGCCCTTCAATCCAAACTCTCTCTTAGTTCTCCTCTTGTCTTTTGTGTGGGTCCACCAAGGGTGTATGTGAAGTACCATCTTAATTATGCCTCCTCCTTGGTGTCTACACTAAGAACAAATGTTGTTATTTATTGTTAATTCTCTCCATGGCATCCTTAATCTTAGATTACAAGTAGGTCCGCATCATAAGCCCCTTGCACGTGGAGGATGCCATGGGGCATTTTTCATGTACAAAACAAAAGAGGACCTCATTCGGGGTGTCTTTGCATTGCCTGCTTGATTGCCTCGCCACCTTTTGTCGACACTTGTTTGAGTTGTATTCCTCATAACAACTTGAGCAATATTTAAATTTCAAGTTAGTCAACATTATAAACCTGATGAATAAGAGAATCTTCTAATAACGCCGTTTAAAGCGGCTCTTCTCTAATATGCTCTACTTCTTCTTGGACAACCTGTACTCTTACTGCATGCA
Source organism: Nissolia schottii (assembly GCA_003254905.1). Classification (NCBI taxonomy): domain Eukaryota; kingdom Viridiplantae; phylum Streptophyta; class Magnoliopsida; order Fabales; family Fabaceae; genus Nissolia; species Nissolia schottii. The sequence goes on from QANU01112481.1 coordinate 194,090, forward strand.
ATTTGTTACTAAAAAATATCGTATATTTTAAGACAGAATATTAATATGATACTAAAGATAATCTTTTTCTCCTTGTAAACCTCACATGACCCACAAAAGAGAACTTAACCTAAAAGATTAGTCTATTAAATAGAAAAATTTTATGACTTAAGTGTTACATTGAATTTGCTTGTTTACTTAATATGAGACTTATAACAAGTGCATATACATCAAAATTTAAATAATAATAAGAAGAAAAAAGAAAAGTAATAAATTTCCTTTTCAAGAGAAGTCGGCAACCGAACGAAACACTTTTTTATTATTAAACTATATACACACAATTCTTTTTTCAATATTTAGAGCCAATCCAGTGAATTACTACCAGTAATATTAACTACTATCAATACTAAAGTTAAAAGTAACAACAAAATCAACACAATTGATAGCCTGACGGTGACGTTAACGGATGCGAAATGAAAATGAAGCCTCAACAACCTACAACACCGAAACCATCCTCCAACGACGACGTCGTGTCGCACGCACCCACGCCCTCTACGCTTCCACGCGTACAGTAACAACAGCGCCGAATCACATGAACCACCGTACATGGCCCCGCTCCTCCTCTTCATCCCCCTTCTCCTCCTTCCCCTTCCCCTCCTCCGCTAAACACGCCAACTCCGTTCGCCACCGCTCCCGCCCTTCCCCCTCCCCGGCGAGAGCTTCATCTTCCTCCTCCGTCGCCGCCATCCATGTTGGCGGAGACTTTTCGGCGCTGCCGTACGACGTGCTGGCGAAGATCGCAGCCTCGTTCGACGACCCTAACCTACGGGCGGCGTCGGCGGTGTGCCGGTGGTGGTGGGAGGCACTGCGGCCGCTGAGGGAGGCGATGCTGATGCTGCGGTGGGGGAAGCGGTTCAAGCACGGCGCCCCCGGGGTGAGGCCTAACGCCGAGAAGGCGCTGGAGTCGTTCGAGAAGGCGGCGGCGCGTGGCTCCGCCCTGGCCATGGTGGACGCCGGGCTCATGTACTGGGAGAGGGGAGAGAAGCAGAGGGCGCTCCATTTGTTCCTGAAATCCGCGGAGCTCGGAAACGCTGCTGCACAGTGCAATTTGGGGATTTCGTATATGCAAGGTCAATTTATTTTTTATTTTTTGTATTTTTTTTCTTAATGAATTTCAATTATAAATTGGATATTGAATGAATCATCTAGTAATGGTTGCTGAGTGAAAGTAGTTTGTTCTACTAAATTGTAATGGTATTTGTACTCTTCTTGCATGCATTCAACGTCGAATAAAAATTTCATTTTTTCTTTTATCTCTCATGCTTTTGATGTCTGCACAATGTTGTGTTCTGTGGAATTCGTGGCTCTCTATCTATTGTGGTGTTCTAGATAGACGGTCGCAAGAAATGAACTACTCTGTAGTATTAGTCTTGAAAAATGAAATCTAGGACTATCAGTTACTCTATGCATTTGTATCCTTCATGAACATATCTTTGGATGGCTAAAAATTATTTTGATGATAATTCATTGCCTGACAAGGGTGTATGTACCTTTGCTATGCAGCTGAACCTCCAAACACCGACCAAGCTATAAAATGGTTGCATAAAGCCTCCATTGGTGGGAATGCTCGTGCCCAATACCAACTTGCACTTTGTCTGCATCGATGTTGTGGATCCAGGAGCAATACGAGAGAAGCTGTTGGTGCTCTATCCTATTCCTGTCCTCATATTTTTAATTATGAATGATTTTGTTTTTCTCTTTTGCGAAGGGGGTAGAAGCTTCAAAATCAACTTGGATCCTTGTCTGGGAATTGGCTTGTTTGGATATTTTAGGGTCCATTGTTTTCGTGATATATTATATGGTCTTTGCTTTTAACAAGTTTTCCCTGCAACAGGCTAAATGGTATCTGAAAGCTGCAGAAGGTGGGTATGTGCGTGCAATGTATAACATCTCTTTATGCTACTCATACGGGACTGGTTTGTCTCATAGTCATCAATTGGCAAGAAAATGGATGAAGCGGGCTGCAGACCGTGGTCACAGCAAAGCTCAGTACGAGCATGGACTAGCTCTCTTTTCTGTAAATTCTTATCCCTTTACACTACAGCTTTGTATTTTGAATGTGTACCTGATAGTAAATGAAATTGGCAAACCGGTGGTTAACTTTTCTAACTTTTTGAAAACCAAATATCATGGCAATTTTTCTGAATCTGTGATTTTCCCATGCTTATCTGTTGCCAAAGCTTGTTAATTATCAATTGAGGTCATTTGATATATGTTTCTTTATGTTGACTTTTGATTCTTACCAAAAATTACAGGGAAAAGTGGTTTAAAGCATAATAAGTAGATTTATGAGTTTGCAAGCTTGATTTGAGATTTGTGAATGTAATGGCAATGGGAGAACTATCTGATACCAGACTGAAAAGGGTGAACAGTCCCAGCCCTCTGCCGAAGCCCCCATGGGGATGACCATGCCTCTGCTTGGAGAGCACACTGCAGCAAGGATGGTTCTGATGATGCTGATTTCTCTTGGGTTTTTTCTGGTCTGCTAGGGTTTGTGGGTGTTTTTGGAAGAAGGAGAAGAGGAGTGGGGAAGGGTTCCCTCTCTGTGGGCCCCCCCCTGTTTTATGGTCAATAGAGGAAGGGAAAAACCCTCTTCCACCTCCTGTCACTCTCTCTAATCCCTCTTCCTTAGGCTCTTTTCTAAACTGAAAAAAGGAAGAAAGTCTCCTCCTTTTTCTCTGCCTCCCATCAGAACACCTTTTTGGTGTATATGGGGTTTTCATGACTTGGTGACCAAGTTCTCCCAATTAGGGAAACAAGACAGCTATTGCTAGGGGAAAGAGTGTAGCTAGGTGTAAGTAGGGCGCATCCCTGTTGCTAGAGTAGCATCCTAAGAAGAGGTCATTGACCAATAGGCTTTTGTTGGGTCTCTTGGTTGGTCCAAGAGATGTCAGTCGGTTCTCAAATTCTCCAGTTCATACTCAGATAGTTCTCCTAGCCTTCGTCATGCACTACTCAAGGGATCTTTCTTGAGGTGCACGGGGACATTGCGTGTAGAATAATCCCTTGATTAGGCTGGTCCAAACCAACTTTCTAATGACCTTTACTACTCTGTTACTTGGTTACATTTGATCTCTATGTTCCTGACATCTGTTCAGCTTGTGTGCAAGTGTATTACGATAGAGATAGACATATACACTGACTTGCACCAAATATGATTTTGCATCTGTGTTGCTAATTCTTATTTTTATGCGGTTCTATTTCAGTTAGGCTTACTGACATTTGTTCTTTTAATGGGAGTTCGAATTTCTATTATCAGTTGCCTCAGTTTTGCTATTTGTTGATTTTATTATTATAGCTGACCAGATCCAGAGGGAAAAGGCTTTTTGTCGTTGGTTTCATTCTTTTATAAGGAATTTGTTTATACCATTATTCGTAAGCCTTATGGTAATGATAATTTGCAACTAGAGGATTTCAATATTGTGTCTAATAAGGTGGCAATATTTATAAGATTAGAAATTTAGAATGCGTTCTAATAGAGGCATTATATCTGTACAGGAGGGAGACATGATGAAAGCTGTGGTATACTTGGAACTTGCTACTCGTGCTGGTGAAAGAGGTGCTGATAATGTCAAGGAAGCAGTTCTTCACCGGCTTTCAGAAGCTTCACGAGACCATGCCATGCGTCTCGTTGACACTTGGCGTGCCTTGCCATCAAGATAAGTCAAACCTTGCATGGTTCGTGAGCAAGGAGTTTCATTAGCTTTGATCAGTTGCATCTGCTTTACTGTGAAATCAACAAAGAAAACTTATACCATAAGAACAAAGAAAGCAGTAGCTGACCAAGCAGCAGGCTATGCCTACAAATCCTGAACATAGTGATCACTGTCAATTATATGCCGAATATTTTATAATTCTATAATTATAAATATATAAATATTATAAAAACTACTAGTTAATATGATGTCATGTGTAGGTTCCCCATAAACCCGAATTTATATTAACGCGACTCTTAAACTGTGCAGGGTAGACTGTGATGGGCCTTTTTCCCCATATATATTCCATCTGGAAGATTACAATTTCTTATTACCCATTATCTGTCATATAAGGAGAATTATAGTGAAGTAGAATTCTCAGTGACTTTACAGGGTCATCAATCAACCTTTAGCGTGGGTGGTGGTTCATGGTTCATTGTTAATCTACAGCTGTCTAACCATGCTAGTGTAAATTTTTCTTTCACTTAATATTATGAATTGAGAGATGTTCTCACTTCTATACATAAAATTAAGATGTCAAAGCATCTGTTCTTTGAACGCAGAAAATTTCAGTTGAAGGTCTGTCGATTACTCAGAAGTTTCAGTGGTGCATGGGTGTGCAGTGGACCAAGGATGCGAATAAAGAAAATTCCGCTAGTATTTTTGACCATTAGATAGCCTTTGCTTGTATGCGTTGATGAAAAATAAATGGATGGAGCAGCAGCGCAAACTTTGTAGTTGGATGGGATATCGTCATCAATCTGGTATTCATATTCCTAGGTGGATCTTGATATCAAATAACGATGACAAATCCAAAATCTATATAAAATGAAACTATGCTGTACACAAATAGCGGAGGATCATAGTGTAGAACCTGTAGCAAGCGGTTAAAAGGAGATTTTGAAAGGTCCTCTCATGTTCAATCATCATCGCATTGCTGAATCAAACATCTTACACCACGTGGAATATAACCAAGCCGACTTTTACAAGCAGACAAGTTCTTCCCATTTGGATGGATAGGACAGCATAAGCACACAAAAGCACTTTGTAGTATTTGAAACGTAACAAGAAAGAGCGCGCATTAACTAGTTACAAACAGCGGTTCAAAACTACCATTCAAAGTCACAGCATCTGAAGGGTCCACAAGATCACAGCCATGTTTTTGCAGAACCAGGAAGGAAGTTGTTAGTAAGGAGAATTTTGCAGGCTGAGCTACTAAAGCAATTATTTGAAGTCATGGAACCAGATGTTTCAACGGACTTTTATCAGAAAAATATTAAGATGCAGAAAATCTTGCAAATACTCCTCCCCTACTACTCTATACGAAGCACAAGTATACTTATGCCCATCTATCTCATAATACAATTATAGCATATCCCATGAAATAAACCAACACAAAGTTCAGACCTGCTGCAAATTAACCCATTGCCATATCTGGCCTTCCCCCAAGTTATTTCCCTCAGCATATAACAGATGATCATGTGTAGACCCATAGTTTTGGTGGACAAAAGATGATTCCTTTTGTCATTTAAGGAACATTGAGGATGATGTTTATCCATTATCATCATCATTGGTATAACAATCTATCACAAAATGTAAGTAATGTCTGTCAACATAAAATTCCAAGTAATGATGAACAACGGGAATTTCAGTTAACATGTCGCCATTGATGTGTTCAAAATTGATCAAGACAAGTTGTAAAGCGGTAGAGGCTTTTCCAGCAGCAGATCCACACTCCACATTCTACGAACTAATCAAGACCTCGAACATCTCTATCCTAGCATAAGACATTGCACTATCTAAAGGCAATGCAGAAAACAAATCTGATGACCAAAATAGTTACAGAAACATGAAATTCAAATGACTATGAAGAGTTAATTATCCAATATAAATTAATTTCTGCACAACCATCACCCCATTAGCCTGGTATCATGAGGGAAAAAAGAAAGAAAAAACGACTAAGTTGAAAAGCTAAAGTATTTTCTTTAAGTATGCTTTGTTCCTATAAAACCCGGCCTCTTTTATTACCCAGAGAGTTGGCCAGATGCAACTTACTCAACAGGGTACTGATGAACCCCATAAAAACACAGGGTCCGCGCGAACTAGCTGCATTCGCGATCAAGGCAAGTATGACAATGACATCCTTTGAGAATTCATTCCAGCATGGTACAGATTGAGGTGGACGATTGCCCTGGACAACAATTCTCTCAGCTCGGGATGCTGAGCTAAAACCATTCGGTCTGCACCCTCCAGAGCTGTCAACACCCTGGCTTGCTCCAACGACTCGTTGTTGCCGGCGTGCAGCGCGAGGTAGCAAAGGAGTATTAGCCCATGGAACTGCGTAACTTCATTAGCCCTTAGCAGTCTCATCAGTGCCGGGACTCCCTTGAATTCAATTATTGCCTTAGAATGCTCGACGTGCAGGAAATTATCCGGGCAGGCAAACTTGCTAAGAGCGATGGCTGCTTCGGCGGCGACATCTGTGCTCCTATTGCTCAGCTGCGTTACCAGGGGCCTGATAACTCTAGTCTCCCGGGCAGGAAACGTCCTGGCTAACGAACCAATAGACTTGATGGCCGGAACTTGCAGCGACGGGCTGTCCACCTCGTTAATGATCCTCAAGAGCTGTTCCACCACAGCTTTAGCTGCAGGAGAGTTGGTCTTGAACGCGGCGCGGCGAAGATCAGCATTGAACTCGGCCGCAGCAGTTATCTCCATAATGGTCATGAGGCAATTGAACTGCAGCTCCCCTTGCTCCTTCTGGACAAGGCTAGCCAAACAGAGCATCCCTTTGGTCTCGGTTATCTTCCTGCTGTTGGTGACGCTGCCACGGGCGAGCATCCACAGGGCCTCCGCGCAGCTAACCTTGAGGCGGAGCTTGACGGCGGGGTCCTCATTCTCCCTCTCTTTCCTGTGGGTCCCGCCGCGGATGGAGGAAGAGGAAGAGTTGGCCAATTCCTTGTTGATCTGGACAATGGAATGAATGGTCTGCCTCCCCAGCTGCCCCGCGTGGCCGTCCACAAAGGTGTCGAAGGAGAGCAGAGTGACGAGAGGCCTGATGGCGTTCTCCCTGGCGAAATCCTCCTGCGCGAGAGGGTCGTGCTCTGCCATACGGGCGACGAGGTTGGCGGCAAGGGTCTGAACCCTGATGGGGGAATCGGCGAGGACCTGCACAACAAGAGGGACGCCATGCTCGCTCTCAATGAGCCTAACACGCTCGGAATCATTGGCCAGATGGGAGAGGGCGTTGGCAGCAGCAATCTGAGCGGCAGGGGAGGAGCTCTCCTTCAAGAGCCTCAGCAGGGGAGGGACCCCGCCCTCCTCCACTATGATCTTCTTGGTCCTGTCGTTATCGCGGGCCAGTGAAGCCAGCTCATTCGCGGCTTCTACCCTCTCGCTCACTTGCCCCATTTGGACCGACGCCACGTACGACCATACCCACGACAGGATGGGGTCGTTGCTCGCGATCGGCGGCAGGGACAGCATGATGCCGCCGCCGCCGCCGCCGCCCCCCTCCGTGTCAAGGATGCTCAGGAGCCACCGCATGTCGCCCAACGAGGCCTCCAGGTACGACTGGACCTTGCGGAAGTCTGCCCCGGAGACGATGCTCACCACGCGGCGGAGGATGGACCGCCGCTTGCACTTGTGGACGAGGGCGAAGGCGCGCTCCAGGTTCTTCGCTGTCTCGGCGGCCACGCGCCGTACGGGGCGCTCGTAGAGAGGGGGGCCGCCGGGGGTGGAGGCTGCGGCGGTGGAGAACCGGACGAGGGAGCGGAGCATCTGGAGGATGCGGTCGACCACCTTCCAGACCTCCGAGCACTCCAGCTTGAACGAGCCGGCCTCGTCGACCGCCGACCGGACTCGCTCCGCCACCAGGATCGGGTGGGACAGCTCGTCCTCGATTCGGTTCTCGTGGTGCTCCGTCGCCGGAGACGACGACGAAGCCATCTCCGCCCGCGACGAGTCAGGGGGACGGGTGAGGTGAGTCTGGACACCGAGTGAGAGAGGAATGAATCGGAATTGGGGGAAAACGGCGAGCGAGTGTGTGAGTGTTAATTGGAATGGGCGTTTTGTAAAATTGCTGCTGCGGCTGCGCAAAACAAGCCGCTTGTGTTTGGTTTCTTTGTCCCAACACCTAAGCCTTAACAATGTAAGTTACCTCTTTCTTTCCTTGTTCTTGTATTTTTATTTTTATTTTTGTAAGAGACAAATCATGATCAATTTTATATCATCATTATTTAATTTAATTGCATCATAATAATATTACACTCTTTCTCTTTTAGAATGATTCTCAAGTTTTCTACTCTGTGTATTAGGGTTCAGAATGTGTCTTTCAACTTCAAATATTAAAGACGATGATGTTTTTTATTTTTCAAGAATACCTTCAATTTAATTATATTTTTAGGCACTGAGCGAAGAAAAAGAATATAATGATCACAAGATGTTACATAGTAATTGTTCTTCCTTTACTTTAACTATGTGACATGACTTTAATTTTTATTATTAATAAGAATGAAAAAGTATTTCGTGACCAATAACATATTATTTCATATAAATTTCATTATTATGAAGAAATTATTTATTATTATGGCTATAAATACCTTAAATCGCCTCTAAAACCCAAAGAGAATACCATACTAATTATATTGGTGAAATGGGCAAGAACAATTTCATCTATTAAATATGTTGTATTATTACAAAAATCACTTATTAGTATCATTTTTTATTAGTGCATTAATTCTAATTAAACATTAGAAAACAAATGGAGTGTGTGAGATAACAAAGAGTAAATCATTTCAATTAATTTTTTTTTCTATGAGATTACGTGTGATATCTCGTCATTAATTAAGGATGTGTAACTTATAAATGACATAAAAAAAAAAGTTAAATTCTTCTTTTGAAAACACACGACCATTATGTAATGAATCAAAATTAAATTCTAATAATAATATAGTTTCCTCCTAGAACATTGTTGTCCGAAATTTATTTAATAATTTGCTCAAGCTAACGTCAACACGAAATATTGTTTAAGATAAATAAGTATATGATATTTTTTTTTAGTAACTAATCTAAGATCATTGCTTACATTTTTCATGGGTCTTTTCTTTCTTATTTATAAAAATGTAAATGTAATTGAAAATTGAATTAATAATTTATTTAATTAAATTAAAATAGAGCTATGAAAGTTATTATAATTGTTCTAATGGTAAAAAATTTAAATAATACTTATGAAATTATAAGTTTAAATTTTATTACTATCAATGTAATTTTTGAAAGAAAAAAAAAAGAGTTATGAGAAATTGTATGATGTCTATCGCTAGAAGAAAGAGCTACTGGAGTACTATTTGATGGAAATTGCAGTGAAATAAATTAATGGGAGTGGGGTGGGTTTGATTAGTGTTTAGACTGGATTTGATTTGATTTGATTAATTAGGTGGTTTCAAGGGGGATGAGCTCGAGTCAAATTGACTCGTACGTAACGTAACATATGCTTACGATGCTTGCCATTTTGTCAAGCTCAGCACTGTTACTCCCACTCGCTCAAGGCGCGTGCTTCAAATCTCTCTACCACTCTGTTTCCTTTTTCTTTTTTTTTTTCTTCATTTCAAACAAACTTTCATTGATATAATCGAAAGCCATGGCGCAATTATAACAGTGGAACTGATATAGAACCGGCTAATATATCGACTAATGCCCAATAATACAATCAATAAAAATCATACAACAATAGATGACACCTCATAATGTAGATGTTATTTATTACACACTAAAAATATCCATGAACGCATAAGTGACGTCAGATCTCTAATCTATTTGAAGTATATTATAACATTTTTACTCTTTTACCAAAGTTGTGTGGACAATAAACATCTGGGAAATGCTTTTAGAATGCTAAAGTGTTAAACACGACGACATATAATTCAACAAGCTTGTATGTAACATTCATTTTTTTGCTATTCTAAGCATTGTCTTAGAATACTGTCTGTCCAGTTTAACATTTCTTATTAATCATATATTTGTTTAACCATATAGCCCTAGTATGTTATTTTATATAATTATGTTTATAAAACTAGGATATTTAAGTCTGTCGTCAAGCATTAATTTATCGGTTAAGTAATCAGACAATTACCTGTCTTGCATGTTGAGTCAGCCCTTGTGCCAGAGACCCCCAAAGGAGTCTTAGGATTTTTTTCTTGTGCCTTTGGGATGTTTAGAGTTTCACCGATGATGGTTCGCATATCGAAGTTTTGGTTTGAGAATTAGGGTTTTCTCAAGCATTTTTGGAACCAATTTTCTCTCTATCTAAGGACTTTTGAGGCCAACGATGAGTGTCAGTTCCGCTTTTATAGTATTTTATTTATATTTGTCTTTCTCGGCTATGTTTTAAGCTCATACAATCGAAAGCATTGTTTTGTAGTTTCTCAACACACCTCTAACTACACGATGGACCAACTCATGTTAGCCACGTTGCCTCCAATAGCTTTATCTTCGTCATCAACCTTGACTCCAATAGCTTCCAATTCAGAGACGATACCATTGAGAAAACTAAGATGATCATAAACTTTCATATAATCATCCATGCGTAAATTATGAAACTGCTCTTTCAACAACAACTGACTTAAGATGCCCTTTGACTGATATAACCCTTCAAGCTTCTCCCAAAGTGCCTTGGTTGTTGACATTCCTTGCACATTTGCTAGAATATTCTTCACCAAACACAAGCAAATTGCACTAGCAGCTCTCAAATCTAGTTCATCCCATTTGTCATTTGTCATGCCAGAAATTTTCTCTTACAACATCACGTGTAATCCTAATTATATCAATACATCCTTGACTTGTATTTGTCACAAGAAAAAATTGATTCTTCCATAAATTTCTCTATGTCAAACTTCACAGCAACACTTGAAAAACTTGACATTGCAACAATATACTAGAATAAAGTAGACTATAATTCATGCATCAGGGAGGTTCTAGGAAAGAGAGGTAGGTCACAATGGACACGTTTAAATACCAAGTCTTTCTTTAGCCAGAACCTTTCCAAAGTAACACTCTCACAATATCACACTTCCTTCCAGCAACCAAGCAACACAAGTTACCAAGGATAATTCTTTTCTGATGTGGAAGATCAAACAATGTTGCAACCATAGAGCATGCTAAGAATTTCTCCCATCGAACCATAGGTTCCTGATACCGATTGTTGGAAAAAGATGCTATTTCCCCCTTGCAGCCTTAGAATAATAGAAAAATAAGATGGAGTAAGAACACCACACAAGAATTAAGTGGAAACTTCAAAACCGGAGAAAAGACCACGATCGTTGTCCAAAGACAACAAGAGAAAATACTATATGAAAATTCTCACAACATACAGACTTCTTTCTTAACCACCCCACGACCCCAGTACACCCACACTCTCCAAAACTAATATTTAACCCAACCTCACAATACTCTAATATAAGAGTAGAAAAAAGACAAGAAAGCTGGATACAAGCTTAAAGTGTTTCTGATTGGTGCGAGTTGAAATGAAGAACTTGACTCTTTATTTATAGTCTTGGCCTCCTTCTTTCTTCACACTTTTTGGCGATGTGAGACTTTTTCAGTGTGTGTTGTTTCAATAAACAACAACAGAGACCTACTCCCTGAGGGAAAAAAAACTCAATCATTGTCCACTTGAAGAAGTTGCCAATCTATAATGTCACAAGCACAAACTCTCGGTGCAAGAAGAAGTTGTAACCATGATAACCCAAAACATGAGGCAGACTCATGTTTTACTCCTCGATCTAGACATCCTGCCATAAAAAAGAATTGTTGGACACGATATAAAACACTCAAACAATTAGCGGGAAGGTGAGGAAAAAAATGGTATGTCTAGAAAAATTAGAAGGAAAAAAGGGGCCTAGACCATGCCATGGAGGGGTGAACTGCCCACAGTCTAGCTCCCTTTTCAGTAAAAGACAAAAAACAAAGTGCAAATATAGAGAGAGAGGGAACAAGAGAGATGAAGCTAAGAGAATGAAAGAAGGAGATGGGTGATTGGTCACTAGACCACCATGGAGGGGAAGATCACTTCCGTGGCGACCAACTCCCCCTCAAGCAAGTGAGATGACGTTTTTTTGTTGGATGGGGGTGATTGAGAGCTGTGTGCTAGGGTTTGACCCCTTACTAGTTGGTGTCCTCTATTTCTATTTTTGTGTTTTGATGTATGAAGAGAAAATATTAATTAAAAATTATCTTATTGTTCCAAGTCGGAAAATGGGAAGGATTAATATAAATTAAGTAATATTGGAGCCTCATAACTATTTAGTTAAATATTACCTTAAGTTTTTAATAATCTCATAAAGGCATTTGACAATTTTAGGAGACAAAATAAGAAAAAAAGAGTATCTCATTATCCGACATCAATTATTCACAGATGTTAAAAGGATAATTTAACTATATAGTTAAAAAAAACATTTCTTATATAAATTATATAATATAAACTATAATCATAAAATGTAGAATCAAAATCACAATAATCCGTTGAATTTGGCCTTTCACGTCGAGAAGGATCTTACACAATTCAATGTTTTTTGTTATGTATGTACATATTTTATTTTTCAAAATGATAAAACTAATGCGAATGCGATTAAGGAATATATTTATTCTCAAATAAAAAGATGTCAACTTTTGGATTTCATTCCTTAAGAAATTTGTTAGTTATACATTGGATTGATTGGAAAAGGATGGATGGAATTGGTGGTAAGGCAAGAAACAGCTCAACAATTATACTAATAAAAAAAACTTAATAACATCCAAATGGACAATAAGTTGAAGAATTTAACATTTAAACGAAAATGTTGAACAATGAATAAAGCACAACTAGTCCAAGAGGACCCTCGTAAGAATGAAGGCTTCAAGTTTGAATTTTCACCCCTCTCAATCCGAATATCAAAATTTTAAAACGGTGAGTATTAAGTGCCTTTCTCAAAACGAAAATTTGATACTTCTTATATTTAAATCAATTAAATTTATCTATTTTTTTTACTTAAGTATTATTATAAGTTTTATATTTAATTTTTTTTAAAAGAAATTTAACTCTAAATCTCATTCTTTAAATTTATTTTCTTTATTCCCAGATGTAAAGCTTATAACAGAGTTTAGTAGAAAAAAAGCTGAATTTAATTGATTTAAATAAAAAAAGAGTTACTAAACCTTGTTATTTTTTAGAAATTGCCATAGCAATCACCATTTAAAATTATCCTCGGGCAAACTATGACAAAAAGTAAAAAAGAAAAAAAAATAGGAATTGAAATATGACTTTTTAAAGAAAGGTGCATGGGAAAAAGAGAAAAACAGAAGTCCAAAATCATGTTGTAACTGGGAACCCACATTCCTAATTTTCTAGCAACACTACAAGGCGACTTTTCAGCGGTCATACTTAATTCGCTGCTTCCTAGTAACAACATATAATTGAGTCAAACCCCAAAATTCCACGTTCATGCAATACTATCTTTTGTTTTTTTTACTCATCAACATCGTTATCAACTTTTTTCTACGTTGTTTCTAAAGAATCTATAATGAGGTGCAAACCATTTACTAAGTCAACTTACGATGTGTCCGTCCGAGCTACATATTGAGTCAGCAAAAGAAACATGATGACATTGGTCCATAAAGGGCTGAACAAAGAGAAAGGTATATGCAGCAAAATGGAAATGTTAGAGGCACCAATACAAGCACAACAGGTGGCTCAAATTTGAAACTAGTTAGTTAGGTGCAAAGAACAGGACAGCGCACACTCTTGCCAGATTGCTTGATCTGCTTATGCAACTCTTGGGACTGAACATTGTTCAATTCAACAAAATAAAGATCAAGAAAAATGATAGGGTGCGTATTTGGTGTGAAGCCAATTCACACACTTTATTCACAGTCATTAAAGATTCTATTGTGATGCTGAGTCTCGTTAAAAGCTTATTTAATAATAAATATAATAGGAGCTGACATAATATTTGATACCAAAATGAGATAACATAAGATTATCAAATCCAACCATCTTATGGTTCCAAAGAAAAATAGGGGGAATAATCTTTCTGTCTCTAGAAGCTCCCAACCCTCAGAACTTGCACGGAAACTACACAAGTCTCGAAAGCCAGTCTGCAACTGGCGAAAAGGACAAGCCAAATCCACATGCGGGCCCCTTTCCGCCGGCTTTTGTTGAATCATGACAACCTTTGATTAGTTGCAGGTAATTTAAATCTCATTTGTTACCTTGAAAACACAATTTGTAGTCGCATAATTTATTTAATGAACAATAATCTTTTCTATAACATTAAGAAAAAGATTATCAAAAAAATAGAAGGAAAAACTCCTTTTTCCTAGCGTAATAATAACACGCAACGACATGTTATTTGGAAGATTAATCTCCTATTCCAGTTACCATCAAATTCTGGACATGTTTCTTTTCATACAGAATTAAATTCTTTACTTATGATATAAAAGAAACACTTCTGAAACTAAGTTTATATTATATTTAAAATTTTTGGTTAAACATTGAAAATATGTTTAAGTTAGTGGTGCAAAGTTCATTCAATTTTTTTTTTTAATATAACCGCTGCTTGATTGAGACAGCATTATTATTTTCAAGATAATGCTTATGATGGCTAACCGACATTTCTATATTAACATTCGATTTAAAGAAGCTAAAGAGGTCATCAAATCAAGTTTAAATATTTGCCACATCAATTAATTATGCTACTAAATCAGCCTTAAATTACACGTCTGTTCCCAATTTTGGTGATCCTTCAGGCATCATAATCAAACCAACACATGATGGGTAGGTACCTCCCGGATTTTTAGATAATTGGCTATCATTGAAAGGGCAGGGAAAGATACTATATTATACTCATATTTGCATATGAATTTGAATTATACAAAGTGCAAACAACACAACACATGCACAAATCTTGGCATGTATAATCCATCACTCAAGATATCATTTACCACTTTCCGAAGATAGGAATACCAGATCACAAATTTAGAGAAACACAAAGTATCATTTCCCAATTACATTAGGTGTATCACCTAAATGGCAATTCTTAAATATCCATATGAACCACAATAAATTTCATTTTTGGTTTAAATTTAATTCACAAGCAATGGTATTTTTTCAATTGAATTAATGCACTGACTTGATAAACATAACCAAATGTTCAAATGTTTTGGTCCATTCAGAGCTTAGCAATTAGCCCATTCTGACTAGGCTTCGTGGGCATGCCATTTTCCTTATCATCCAAATCACTTGCACTTGGAGGAACATCTACAGCTGGGGAGCAATTGAAAAACCCATGTGGCTGCATCATGAATTGCAGAACAAAATGAGTTACAACACCGTATGGGAAATTTTATTAGCAGTTCTACTTTCAATATAAGTTTCTTTGTTCCATGGATGTTGCCTAATCTTCTAGCATAGTATGGTTTATCAAATTTGAAGATGAACTTCAATTTTAGATGATGTATGAGCACACAATCTCCCTAAGTTTTGAGTGTATGAAGATGAATCTAGTTTAAGAATTGCAAAGAAAAAGTGGCACTGAAAATAAGCTTAATGTTGAGAGGAATACCAAGAGCATAAAGCCAATGTGTTCTACCGGCATAACAGGCCAGTCTTCCAATCGAGGAATGTGCGTCACTCCAAATATGTACCTGGAACATTGTAAGAACTGGTATCACAAAGAAATAATAGGCTGAATAGTTCTGAATTTTATTGAACGAGAACCGAATTCCAATGGGGAATCACGGTTGCAGAACGGAAACAATAATAAGGAAATTACAGAATAATAATCTGGGAATTATGGATCCCGTGGTCCCCTGAGTCCTGAGTTAATTTTCTGGATATCTCTCTCTTTGTTTTTCCCCTCTCATATACCGAGAGAGAGTAAATCATGGCCATATTCTTCCTTCCTAATTTGGTGCAACCAAATTATTCTCCTAACAATTTATTCTCCTAACAATTAGCAACAAATCAGGATTTTAATCTAATCCCCCAATCCTCGCTTTCCCTTCCTAGAATAATGGAAAGGGAATGGAATAATTTCCTTTCCTGGAGGAATAGAATCTGCCGCAATCATGGCAGGAGGGTACGTAACAAACATTTTGCCAAAACAGAGGGTGCGTACAAAGAATAAACAACCACATAAAAGGCTGAAAAGTATGACAAAGTTCAGCTGCATATTCAAGTGTGAAATAAAAAGTGTACTGGATATATGCAACACACAAAGCAAGCCGATACACTTAAGCCACAACAATAATTGATATCATATCTTGCAGAAATACAATGAAGTGAAACTAACCAAAGAACTACATCAGCTTCCTCCAGGGATCTATTTTGCTTAACCCAAGTAACCAAACCCTCTCCAACACGCGGATTTTGGTTAGGGAACTCTCCTCCAGGATGCATTTCATTGTGTGTATAAGGAGTGACCCAAAGATTGTGCTTCAAGAAAGCTGCTCTTCTCAGAAACTTGGCCTCTGGACGAGCTAAGGGTGAACAATTTGAACCCGGCACTAGCTTGTAACCTGTTAGCTGCCCAGTTCGGTTAACAGTCCGAGTGTTCCTAACCTAAAACAGGAAAATTCACTTAAGAAACTCTTTGGAAAGATAATTGAAGAGTGTTTCCAAACAAGTAAACACTCCCAACTTTCAAACAGTGAATATACAGGTCGCCGGTACGAGGTAGAAGAAAGAAAAAACCTACATATTAATGCTCCTGGAGCAACAACAGGAAATGAGATACAAATATAGCAGAAACATCATTCATAATTAACAGAAAGATAGAAGCATAAAAATAGCAGCCAATTTTGAATTTTTAAATGATTGTCCATCGATCAACAGTTGAATTTTCGGGTATTTTGTAAACAAATGGAAAGAACTTACGATCCAATGCCGAGCAGATAGAGGGTTACAATCACGCGTTGCTTCCAGTTCTGATTTAAGGAGTTTTTCCTCAGCATAAAATGCATTGTTGTGAACATTATCCTTTCCCGGTTCTTCAACTTTGACATCCACTTCAACAACCTGGACAGGGAGATGTAGAAATCTGTTACTAATTTGTCATTTTATTTGTGGACAAATAATGGCAACATATTTTGAGACTTAGTGACGGATGAGGAGGATTATGTTTTTTTTTAAAAAAAAAAATCTCTCTCCCCCAAAAGAAACCATACAATACACTACTAAGTTAAAAAACCAAAGGTCAACAATACATGGCAAATTAGCACGAAAAGGAAAAGGAAAGGGAAAAAATGAAAGGAAAGAAAAGGAACTACATATCGCCATGCACGGCTATGTCAAACTTCATATTTGGTTGATATGACATCATGAAAATAGATACAACTATGTACTAATAATATTTGATATTCTTCAAAACACTTCATTTCTGATGCCTTATCCTCCCGCTACAGAGATCAAGCCACGTAACTGTATATTTTCATTCAACTATTTTTCTGGAAAACAAGATTTGGGATGGAGGAGGACATTACAGTGACTCAAAATATCACATGTCAACCAGAATATTCATTAGGAACTGAAGACCCTGCTGAATGAAAAATAAAATTGCATGCAGACCTGATTAAATGCTTCACCAGGCTTGCAATCAACTGCCATGTTCATACGAGCGACAAAAAAGTGTTGGTGGACAGGCGCATATAATCCAGGTGCAATAGTTGTGCCATATTTTCGAGTTTCGCCTGGTTGCAATGCTCCTAAGCTGAGAATTCCTGTGAGCTTGACCTCAGCTTCTATTTTTCCATCCTGCAAGAAGGAAAGAGCAATCCAGAATTAGAAATGACAACTAACTTGGATATTTAAGTTTGAACATTGAAACCCACCAAAAAGCAATAACAGAATGCCTGGAAAGACATAGGTAAAACAAATCAGGATACCAAATAGCTTAAGCATGAAAAATACCAATGAAAATCAGAACAAGCATGCTCAAAGACAAAAGAATAGAATTGATAACCATCAATTAAGTTGAAATAATTGAAATAGAAATATATCGACAGTATAACATAGGTGAAGCAAGCAATGCAATCAATCTTCCTATCTTTTGGTTCATCTGCTAGAATACATAGCAGGATCCTCCCTTTGTAACTGTCTCAAATGCTGTGTTCAAATTCAAAAAACCGAGACAACTCCTTGTTTTGTATGTATTTAAAGGAAGTATGTATTGTATTGTGTGTGTTTAAAGGAAGTATGTATCACTAGGCCTCACCATCAATGTGATTTTAGCAACCACATTAGACAGACTCGGATAAATGAAAGCAGACATTAACTTGCCTGATAAAAGTGCCAGAAAAATCCATACTCATAGTTAGCCACAGTGCATATAAAAGACACCGTCAGCCTTCTGGACCGTCGAACTTCAGCCAAACCTGTTCTCCAATCTTGATGCTTCCACAAAATACCATGGTCCTCTTCATGCAAGCAAACACAATTCTCTATTGTTTCAACGCCTCCATTAAAGTTCGTGAAGTGCGCATCAAAGTACTTGATATAACCCAAACAATCACAACCCTGTAATAATGAGAGCAAAACTAAATTGATTTGATTTACATTGAGAAAGGAGAACATTAAGATAAGACAGACTGGAATATAAGCAAATGCCTTGACCTTCTTGAGAGAATGGGCATTTTTACCCAGGCCATCCTCCCCAGCATCGAAAGCATTCTTCCTATAGTGAGGATCATTTGGATCTCCATAAGGAACCACCATCTCAACAAAACTTAACCTGTGGGCCACTGGTCTTCGCCCTCGGCTTCCGTCAATATAGGCTACTGAATAAATAACCAAACCCTCTCTAGGAGTGAAACCAATACGAAAGTTCCACTGCAAATAAGCATTTACTTTTAGAAGTTTCCAATATGGCTCTTATGAATTAGTTTTAGAAAAAGTGAAGAAACAAGTAATCACCTTCTGCCACTGAATAAAGTGTCCGTTGACACGAAAACTTGGACCTTCAGGCTGAACAATCTGTAAGGGCTTCACATCACTTCTATCAACCCCTCCTCGGGTTTCACCAGAAGTATAATTTCTTAGTGGATCAGCAGGTGGAAGGGGAACTAGTTTCCGGTCTTCAAACTCAAGAACCACCATATTTTGCATATCAACAACTACATGAATTCCTTCAACTGGACGAGCATAGCCATTTTCCATAGGGCAGTCGCTCTCAGTTCTACAAAAGATTAGTGGTTTGGCAAGCCTGCGGCTAGGAGCATCAGCTTCACTGTGATATCCAGCACACCTGAAAGTTTCAGCAACTCATGTATTAGAAACAATAAGACAGACAAAATAAATTCTCAGAAAATGCCACTCAAATAATTTGGAAGGAGTAACCAACCAGGCATCCACCATCACAAGATCCATGTCATCTATCCCTCTTCTCTTCATTGCTTCACAAAATGGAGGGAAGTCCTTCACAACAGCTTCACATTCAGCGTACTCCACAGCATCCTGTAACACAAACCAATGTCGATTTGAAACTGAGAGATAAGGACAAACAGGTGAGCTTGGTAGTTGCAGTAATGATAACTGATAAGATTTTGGAACAGTTTCCAATATGTTTGTTTAGATGCTTGCATGTGTGCCAGAAACCATTTTGGATAGAAGTGAAGAGTGAAGACAAATGAATTTAATTATAATTAGTACAAATTTTGTGTCAACGACTTCTTAAGATTAATACAGAACCACAGTATTGGCAGCGATTACAATTCTCTAAGCTTTCCACACGTGAATAACCAAAGCCATTTACATTCTGAAAGGTGAACAAATGACACAGTAACATAAAGCTACAACTTATTGTGCCGATGGTCTTTAAAGGTCAACAAAGAACATTAGTATTTGCTGCTGCTCCGTTCTAAAGCTCTTCATGCAAGTTTTAGCAAAACCATTTGAATAAAAAATTTCCAAACCATCTCATTAAATATTTTTAAAAGAAAAAGGTTGTAGTTATCTCTAAGCACAAAGAAATCCTAATAAACAGCACAACTTTAACAAAGCATAAATTTAGATAGAAAATATTTACCATTGGCGGCTGAACGTCCGGAACAACTTCAGATGAAATTACTTTGCCCCTGTGATGGCCACCTCGAGTTGCTGCATGCACCTGTGTAAGTTCAACAACCCATATGCTTGTCTCATTTGACCTTTTGTTGTAAACAACTAGTCTTGCTTTCCTTGGGGGAAGTTTTGTAGGAATCACAGGTCCGCCACCTTTAGTCCTGGGAAGCAACGAAGGTTGGAAAGGAGGGAAGAAATATGCATCTGCTAATGCAACAACTTGCTTATTAGGTTCAAGCAAGACTACTTCAACAAAGCGCATGCTGTCCCTCACCTAACAAGACAATCAAAGAACTTCATCAACATGTAAACACAAGGACTTCAAGAAGTTAGGGGAACTATCTAACATAACCTAACCATTACTTGGCAATAAATCCAAGCTTAATCTACATAAATGAGGAAAACTAAGCAATCTACCTCAGGGGTTGCCCCAGCAGCTCGAACAGTTGCTACAGCCACAGCTATTTCGGCAGCAGATAATGGATCCAGAGGGTGGCAAGTTTGAGCTCTCATCATGACTGGGATACCAATGCCAGCAAGTATGCAAAAAATATGTTATTGATACAAGCAGAAATTTAATTAAAAGGAAAAAGTATAACCAGGAGGAGGAAAATGAAAACAGAATCAACTGAATGTACGAGAAATAGAAAAAAACAAAGCATGCTGTGGTTAGAGGTATATAACCAATCTTGTGTTGTTGCCTAACAGAAGGGAATGCATGCGATTGGTTTTATATCTCTAACATACAGCACGGCTTCCAAATCTCTCTGCAAATCCAAGTTAGCAACACCCTTGAAGCAGCCACGAGCAGAAGAACTCAGAAAAGCCAAAAACACAAGTCTATCCCACATCAAAATTCGATGCAAATAAACAACCTTTAAAGTATGAATGTTCCTCTTCAATCACACACAGAAAGGACTGCACAAACTACGCACTTGTTGGTTATCCAAATAGGTCTCCAAATTGAAAAGGAATAGCAACAGGTCGATTATCCGAAAGAATCCCAACACGTGTACATCCTTGTTTAAGCAGAAATGGGTGTTTATTCAACTAAGTTCTCCGAATGGCAAGTTATAAAAAAGAAGAAGAAGAAGAAGAAGAAGAAAAGATTAGGACATATGATAAGGGAAAGTGCAACGTGTATCTCAAAAAGCATATGCTGCAGCGCTTGCTAGATAAGAACATAAGGGGGGGGGGGAATGATAGTCAAATCAGTGTCAGAATCAGTTGAACAGAATAGAATAGAGGAAAACTAACACAGCAAAACTGAAAATCATTGATCAAGAATTACAGCAGAACAAGAGCAAGAAAACCTTTAGTAGAAGGGGTGGGGGGCTTGGGAGGGGGATCGTCGACGGCGGAGATCATGGTGGCAGGGAGGGGGGCTCGATTACGGGTGGGGTCGGACCAAGGTGCAGTAGGAGTAGGGAGAGCGTTGAGGGTGGGCGTCGCTTTTTTCTGAGCTGAGGCCATTGCGAAGGGTTAGCGAGCTCACCGGATCTTCCACCGCAGCAAACAATCTCACTGTAGTACCCCGCTGACATACAGCAACACCTCTCTCTCTCTCTCTCTCTCTTCCTCCCCAATGTAATGGCTGTGGCAGAGAAACAAGAACCCTTTCTCAACGCAAAATTGCTTTTCTCTCAAGATGGAAAGTGAAGTGATGATGGAAATCTAACTTCATTCATTCATTTATTTATTTATCTATTTGGTGTGGATATGATGATCCGGTGTTATTATTGAGAATCCGCTCAACTGGAGCCTCCTCGAGGAGGTCCCTTGTAGAGATTAGGAAGCTGAAAATTCTGGACTCATTTTCAACTCCTTTTGGTTTTGAATTACACATTGCACAATACCAAAAACGTTAAATTTGCTGACAAGATCATTTTAACATCTACCGGAAGCCGAGGGAAGGTAATAAGGTATCTCTCTTTTCTAAATAATTTCAACTTCAATGATAGTTATGTTTGACCATTTGACAACTAAATCATATATATCATCTATCATATACTATATATTAATGTATTTATACTAGTGATTATATAACATGTCAAATATATAAATATAATAAAACTTTTACATATGGTTAGAAAATGGATAATTTTTTGAATTTTTGAAAATATTCAGTTTTTGTTAGAAAATAGGTATTTTTTTATTAAAAAAATACTACTAAAAAGTAAGAGGTTTTAGTGAAAATTAAAAAGATGGGTAAAATGGTCCAAATTAAAATATGACTAACAACAGTTAAATTTTCTCAACAGCTTTATAATAGTAAAGATAATTTTTATTATAACATGTAACTTAATCAAATACATATAAATGTGTGTTGTGTAACAACACTTGTAAGCACTATTTATTTTTCAATGGAAAAGGGAGGCAAAAACATTTTCAAATAAATTGAATTCATCTTTCTGGCGTATGTAGAACTCTTTTCCCTCCAATCATTTTTAAAAGAGAAATGTTAATGATATTCATTATTTGTGGGACACCGTGCTGACTCACTATTCATCTACCGTTGAATGAAATTTTATTAAGGCGTGAACTCTATTCAAATCTCATTCAATGGTTGATAAATTGTGAGTCAGCGCGGCGTTCCACAAATAATGAGTACACATAATTGTAACGAAGCTAGTAATTAAGGAAATTCACTAAACAAGAAACCGAGAGTTAATCAGTCCAGCCCCCAAAACTAACACCAACAACAATAAAACAGTGGCACAATGGTCCACAAACAAAACAGAGTAAGCTCCCAATGGTCACTAGCGAAAACGGAGCTCCTCAACGTTCGAGCACAGGGAAGCTGCGTTCCCGATCACCAACACCCGCGGCCTCCCCAACATGCGCACCCGAGGGGGAAAAAGGACCACGGAGCTTGGTTGTGCTCTTGGTATCGTGATGGAAGGCGTCACCCACTTGCGTAGAAGCAATCGCTTTCCACTTCTGTCTTGCATTCTGAAGTTGGTTAATTGTGCTTCCTTTTCCCATTCCTTCTTTGCCCTTGCCTTTTTCATAATTTCCCTCTCTGTCCCTACTGTTTGTTGCATTGCCTTCCCATTCGAAAACAACCTTGTCCTCAAGGTTGAAGTGAGGATATATATTTTCTCTTCATTGTTTCATAATTTTCCTAAGTTGTTGCTGTTTCTGGTAATTCCTTCCACTACACCAAGACTTGTGTGATTTCCCTATCCCCCTGTTGTATTTGTCGTTGTTGCAAAATGTTCCGTGGCTGTAAAATTGAGCTTGTTTCTGTTGTTTGTAGTGGTAGAGGTAAATAGGGAGGGATATGAGGTCCTTGAAACTTCTTTAGCTAGGATACATGGAAGACATTATGTATCCTAGCTGTGCTTGGTAATTCTACTTGATAGGCAACTTGCCCCACTTTAGTTGTAATTTTAAAGGGTCCAAAGTACTTCATGCTCAGTTTTTGGTTCTTCCTTAAAGCCACAGATTGTTGTCAATAAGGTTGGAGCTTTACTAACACCAATTCACCCTCCTGCAGTTGTACATCTCTTCTTTTTGTGTCAGCCTTGGCCTTCATGTGATTTTGAGCTTTATGCAGGTTGAGTTTCAGCTGCTGTAAAAGCTTGTCTCTTTCTAATAGCATGTCTTGCAAATTGCTAGGGTCATTGTGCTGGATTTCATATTTCACTAGTTTAGGAGGTTCCCTTCCATATAATGCTTGAAAAGGGGTCATTGAAATGTCGCTGTGGAAACTGGTATTGTACCAGAATTCAGCCTATGGCAGCAGCTTAGACCACTTGTTTGGTTGCTGAAAAGTGTAGCACCTTAAGTACATTTCTATCAATTTGTTGAGGTTTTCTGTTTGGCCATCGGTTTGAGGGTGGTATATTGAGCTTTTCTTTAACTTTGGGCCTTGTAATTGAAATAGTTTCTGCGGGCTTATGAACTCTATCTCTGTCTGAAACTATAGAGTTAGGCATCCTATGCAATTTGACCACTTGAGATAGGAATGCTTTAGCCACACTGCTGCTGGTATAATCTTTTTTTAGTGGAATAAAATGTGCATACTTTGTCACTATCTATGACTACGAAGATTACATTGTAGCCATGGGATGTAGGGAGGCCTGTTATAAAAACCATAGAAATGTCTTCCCGTACCTTATTTGGAATTGGCAATGGCTGTAACAAGCCTACTGGTAGGGAATTTTCAGTTTTGGCTTGCTGGCATATAGAGAATTTAAGCACATACTCCTTTATTTCCTTGTGCATAGCTTACCAATAGAATTGAGCTGCCATCCTAGTCGTAGTTCTTCCAATTCCTGAATATCCTCCCATAATGGAGTCATGAAACTCCTTCAGGATTTCTTCTTTCAGCCTCGAGTTCCTTGGTATCACAATTCTATTTTTCCAGAATAATATACCTTGTTGCATTGTGAATAAACTCTATCCTACTAGCCCCTACTGTACTTGTTGACAGATTGCTGACAGTTCAACATCTTTTTTTAGCTCTTGTTCGAGTTGCTCCAGCCAATTATTTGTTGTTGTTAATGACCATGTTATATAGTAGGATCTTGAAAGAGCATCAGCTGGTATATTTTCTCTCCCTAGCTTGAATTGAATTGTGAAATCAAAGCCTATGAACTTGTGTAGCCATGCCTGTTGCTATGGTGTTTGCAAATTCTGGTCCATTAAAGACTTTAAGCTCTTTTGATCAGTCTTAATTATGAATTTATGACCAAGCAAATAGTATCTGAATTTGTCTAAGGGTTCAGTGATAGCATAGAGTTCCCTCACATAGGCTGCCTTCTTTTGCATTGATGGGCAAAGCTTTTTTGAAAAGTATGCAATTGGGTGATTCTTTTGACTTAGGGCAACTCCTCTTCCACCTCCTGATGCATCAGTCTCCAAAGTAAATTGTTTCTGAAAATTTGGCAAGGCTAACAATGGGGCTGAAGTGAGTGCTTGCTTCAACTGTTGGAAAGCTGTTTCAACTTTTTCAGTCCAAGTGAAGCCATCTTTCTTAAGCAAGTCAGTCAAGGTTGCTGCTATGGTGGCATAACCCTTCACAAATCTTCTGTAGTACCCAGAGAGACCAAGGAATCCTTTCAGTTGTTTCAAATTTTTTAAGTGTGAGCCAATGCATCACAGTTCTACCTTGACCTTATCCATGGTTATGCTTTCCTTGGTTATTACATGGCCCAAGTATTCAATTTCTTGCTTGCCAAAGTCACATTTGGACAATTTGGCAAATAATTTCCACTTCAGTAACAGCTGCAGTACTGATTGCTTATGAGTCAAGTTCTGTTGCCAAGTAGGACTACATATGAGGATGTCATCAAAAAAGACTAGGACAAACTTCCTTAAAACCTGCTGAAATACCTCATTCATTAGGCTTTGAAATGTTGCAGGGGCATTAGACAAGCCAAATGGCATGACTAGCCATTCATAGTGACCGTGGGGTGTCCTAAATATTGTTTTATGAGTGTCTTCTTGCTAAATTCTAATTTGGTGGTATCCTGCCCTCAAATCCAGCTTAGAGAAAAAGGCAGCACCATGCAATTCATCAATAAATTCATCAAATGTTGGAATAGGGAAGCTATCTTTGATTGTTATGTCATTCAGTGCTCTATAGTCTGTACAATACCTCTAGGTTCCATCCTTTTTTCTTTCCAATAACACAGGTGATGAGAATGGGCTCTTGCTTGGATTAATAATTCCTTCCTTCAACATTTCTTGGACCATGTCCTCAATTGGTTGCTTTTGGCTATGGGGATACCTATATGGTCTCAGTTTGACAGGGTTAAACCCTTCTTGTAGGTTGATTGCATGGTCATGAGTTCTTGGAGGTGGTAAGCCATGAGGTTTAGCAAAAACCTGTTTGTGGTTCTGCAGGATGAGTGTTAATTCTGGATCCATGTTGTCAGGGATCTCCAACCAATCATCTTTGTCTGATGCAAGTTCCTACATTTGTATGGTAAATACTTTAGCTATGGCATTCACCTGCTGAAGTCTCTTGATTTGGTGAAGCTGTGCCTGTTTCAGTTGATTATCCCTTTCCCCTTGAATTTCAATTCTATTCCCCTTCCACAAGAACTGCAACCTTGGAATTTCATAATTCACCACATGATCCCCCAATTTAGCTAACCATGATGTGCCTATTACAAGCTTAGATCCTGCTACTGCTAGTAAATAGACTGGTAGCTGTAAGATCTGTCCTTGGACTTGCAGCTCCAAGTTTTGCACAAATCCCTCTGATTCTAATGTCTGTCCATTTCCCACCATTACTTTACATTTCGGTCTGGGCTGTACCTGTGCTTGTAAGAACTTAGCCAATCTTGGTTGGAGAAAATTATCTGAACTCCCACCACCAATGAATACTTGGACAGGTTTACCATTAATGCTGCCAGTGAATGGAATGTGCTTAACCCCTCTATCACCATTTAAGGCATTCAATGACAATTGTTGAATTGTCTCAGTGCTGTTATCCTCAGTCGATTCTTGCATCTAATCCTGATTCCCCAATTCTGACTAATCTGACTCCTCTTCCTCCTCCACATGCAAAATCATCAAGTGTTTATTGGGGCATTTGTAGTTAAAGCTATAGTTCTCAACACAAGTGAAACAAAGCCCTTGTTCCCTTTTGAATTGAATTTCAGCTGGCCCCATCCTTTTGACAATAGGTGTGCTAACTTTCCCTTTCCCAGCATTGTTATCAAGGGAGGGCAATAACAGAGGTAGGTTATTCCTTGGTATCCACTTAGGTTATTGATTAAATTGTGGATTCCAAGTATGGTTCCTGGTCTGATTGCTGGAGTTTCGCACTCTATGATTGTATTTTTCTTCATACAAGCGAGCCAGGGCTACAGCTCTCAAAAGGGATTCAAGGGATTGTGCTACTACATCCCTCTTGATATCATCTTTTAATCCACTTACAAAGCAGTCCAGCAATGCATCAGGGCTAATGCCATATACCCTATTAGCTAGTGACATGAATTGAGTGTAATAAGCATTAACAGTAGTTTTTTGTGTCAGCTTAAATAGATTATCTCTGGTTTCGTCAAATGGAGATGGCCCAAAATCAATTTCCATTGCTCGTGTTAGCTCTTGCCATGAATGAAAAGGGTATGATCTCTGCATCATTTGAAACCAGGAAATGGCATCCCTCTCCATGTGTACCGATGCTATAGTTAGTCTCTCATCATCCTCTGTTTGGTAGCAATCAAAGAATTGGTTGGCCTTTAAAATCCAATCGAGCACTCCTGATCCATCGAATTTTGGGAATTCCAGTTTAACATTTCTGACTGAAAATGGTTGTTGCTGATAGCTTGCTTGATCATTGTAGGCTGAGTTTTGCCCGCCTTGGGTATCAGAGTTATCCGTGTTATTCAGATACGTTTGAAGTGTAGTTTCCAAAATCATGATTCAAGCGTCTTGCTGCTCGCGAGCCTTCACTGCCTCTTCCAACAACTCTATCACTCCCTTCATGTCGGTATTCTCCGATGCCATGGTGAGGAATGAAAGCACCAATAATGTAACGAAGCTAGTAATTAAGGAAATTCACTAAACAAGAAACAGGGAGTTAATCAGTCTAGCTCCAAAAATTAACACCAACAGTAATAAAACAGTGGCACAATGGTCTACAAACAAAACAGAGTAAGCTCCCAATGGTCATTAGCGAAAACAAAGCTCCTCAAAGTTCGAGCACAGGGAAGCTGTGTTCCCGATCACCAACACTCGCGGCCTCCTCAATGAGCGCACCCGAGGGGGAAAAAGGACCACGGAGCTTGGTTGCGCTCCTGGTACCGTGATGGATGGCGTCACCCACCTGCGCAGAAGCAATAGTTAACAGAGGAAGAAGAATGATGAGTAGAGCTCTCAGAGAAGAAGAGAAAGTACTCACAACACTCATGCCCCTTCCCAAGAGGTATCCCTCCAATTTTGAACTGCATCTCTTTTCTCTCTCGCTTCTGCGTTGCCTCGGTTCCTGCGGATCTGTCGCCACGCGTCCTCTGCCTTCAACTGCTTTCCACTTCTGTCTTGCATTCTGAAGTTGGTTAATCGTGCTTCCTTTTTCCATTCCTTCTTTGCCCTTGCCTTTTTCATAACTTTCCTCTTTGCCCCTACTATTTGTTGCAACACCACCCCTCTTTCAACGAAAAGAGTATTAAAACATGAATAAAAAAAAGAGTATTAAAACAAAAAACTCAAACTCACTATTTAAATAAAGGCACTTTAGGAAAAGGTGACGAATATTATTTGTGCGGCCATTCAAATCATGATTTCTAAATGATCACTCGAAATGAAGGTTTCGTGATCTGACATAACGTGATGGAGCCAATTACAACATTCGTTGCCCCTTGGTACGATCAATTTATGTTACCTCTAATATTACTTCTTGTTACCATAAAGTTTTCTAAGTATTATCTCCTAGCTGAAGATATTCCCATGTTATGTTGTGAACTAACGTTAACGCATTGGCGACACTTGTGAGAAAGAGGCTCCAACATTGTGTAAAAATAAAGAACTTCTGCGGATCAATTAGACCCCAAAGGCACTTTGCATAATTGGTGTCCCATTACAGTTCCAGCATAATAATAAGTTCCAACTCAAAAGTCCAAAATCAT
The DNA here is from genome assembly GCA_003254905.1 of Nissolia schottii. Lineage (NCBI taxonomy): Eukaryota > Viridiplantae > Streptophyta > Magnoliopsida > Fabales > Fabaceae > Nissolia > Nissolia schottii. Next base: position 222,496 of record QANU01112481.1, read on the forward strand.
ACTGACAGCTGTGACAAGAAGTACTGTATGTTTTACCAGCTAGCATTTCAACAATCAATGAAAACAAAGTTAGAAACTGAAGGTCCCATTCTAAAAGCATTGCAAATAACACAAACGTGTTCCAAACAAGGGGGGAAAAAAATGAACATGGTCGTAACAGAAGATCCAAATCACAGAAAATCAAAACATTTCTTCTGAGAATCAACAAAGCAATGAAGATTGTCAATTTCATCCTTTATATTGCCAAGTTCTTGAGTTAGCTGATCATGCCTTTTTTGAAGCTCGTTGAGTCGTGCCTGTGCTTGTCCCACCCCGGGATCCCTAACAATGACACGCTGGCGCATTTCATCAACCCAAGACTTATCAAATCCAAGCTGGACAGCTTCATTGCATAGTTCCTGGAACTTGTTTTCTTGCTGAGGAGTTACATTAGCAGCGCTCTCATTTCGAAGGAAGAACAACACATCCGCCAAAATCTTCAACATAAAAGCTTGAAACCGCATGCTAAACTTGTCAATAACTTTCCAAAGATGAGGATACACTGTTATTGCCTCAACAAGAAGAGCAATTTGTGCATCATCTAAATCAGCAGAGCGCTTAAATGCTCCCAATTCTGCTATGATCAATGAAGGGCTGCTACTAGTATCTGCACAATCTTCTAAGCGTGAAATGAGTATTAGGAAGATATATATACTATATATACATACTAGCAATGGTATATATAAAGCCTACAAAAGTTTCCACGATTTATAGTCATTAGATGGAACAAAATAACATATGTCCCACCTATCTATCTAATAATCAATAAATATATCACATCATTTCATCCTTTGGTAAACAATTTTTTGCAAAAAGTTCTGACTTTAAAGCATTTTTTTTAATATACAGGAATAAGAATCATGGAAAAGAGACTATAAGGAGAGAGCACTAACCTTGATGTACCTCAATGCTTCCATTAGAAGCAACACCTATTTCACCTTCTTTATCCATCAAGCCAGAAGCTAAGACTTGGATACTATCATCAACATTCTGCATCTTCTGGCACTGGGTAGCTCCTGTCTCGGTGGGAGTGGCAACCACAACACCCAAGCCATTATTGTCTTCTGTGTCAACTGACGTAGTTGCTTTCATAGTCTCCTTTGATATAGATCCCTCCTGAAAGCTCTCTCTTATTTTGTCTTCACTACTCTGCACATCACAAAAAGGTAAAATATGTTTTAGTTGATTTGACATCATGTCTATGAAAATAAATGGTCTTTCATAAATTAATGTAACATCATGAGGAGGTATAATAGTTATTTTAGAAACTATAGTAGTGGTTACTTTTGTTTCTCCAAGCTCATGTCCTTGGTCAAGCAAACTTGGTTCCATGATTGATTCTTGATCCACCAACTTCTAATTGAAATATTGGACTAGCATGAAAAGGCATTAGTCTTCCTATATCTTACATTAGTTTGTTAGCTAAGTAATTTATAAACTTTCACTCATAGGTATTTTATGTAGAGAAGTTGATAGTTCTGAAACAAAAGTTGGTAATGTTTGTTTCAATGATGTCGGAACCTCCCCAATAGTGGTTGTATCTATTCCTTCAATACTCTGCAATTCCAAAAGACACGTGGCTTAGTAATTTGACTGCATTTGTATTACTCCATTATCTTAGTTTAATTCCTTCTTCAGCTACTCATGTCAAGATTTAAATATTTACAGGTACATCCACACATTGAACTAAACTTATAGGATCATCATTGTGAAATTCTTTAATATTTGTAGGGTGATCTTCACTTTCTTTATGAGTGTATGTCTCAGTTTGGCTGAGCCTGCTTTTAGTCTTGGAAGAATAAGAAGAAAAGAATAAAAAAAAAGCATTAACATTAAGCTCGTATAATTTGCTAAGCAATAATTTTCCCCCTTTAATTTTGAACAGATGTGTAAGAACTAAGAAATATAAGTTAATGTAGCATTTAGAACCATCCTGAATATAATTTGATCCTTTAATTTTATATTTGATACAATTTAGCATCTAACAACCGAAACTTATTATGTAGGCTAAGCTATATAGACCAAATGATGCTATTGTGCTCTATAATAAATCACATTTATTGACAAGCCACATAAATTCATTTGATATTGTAATTGAGTCATAATGTGTGCGACATAACAAGCAATGACCTGTTGTTAACATAACCACCTCAATTATTCATTCCATTAAGCTAAGACAAAGTTTTACGTTTGTTGTTTCCTTTCATTCGTATTAACAACTAGTATATAAAAATTTGCAATAATTTACAACATAGGTAGGATAAGTTGCAGACTTGTAGTTTATTTATGAGATGCACTAGTTGATGCAAAATGGATAAGCAGATCAATGTAGGATAACTTAAGTTGTTTACTCATAATAATTATGGATTTTACATTACTTTTAGGATAATTATTTAATTTTAGTTTTATACTTTTAGTGTTAATTAAGGATTTGATTACTGGATGTTTAAGAACAGTCCTTTGAATGTTTTTTGTTGGATCTTATTTCTACAAATTGTCTATAAAATACTATTTTCAAGCTTTCTTGTTCGCTTGTTTCTACATCATTTATTCATTTCATCGTTGATAGAATGTAGGTTGTATTACACTACTTACCTGAGGAATTTCAATGGTTTGAGCTTCTCCATGTGGCTTTTGTATTACAGACCCTTCAAGATTTTCAACTCCAATAACTCCGGGCGTAAAGACCTGATGTGATTCAATGGCTTTACGAGCAATGTCGCGCATCACATTCAAAGAAGAGCAAGAAACACGATCTATTTCCAAAAATATATTAATCAGGGGCTCCATTTGACAGTGAAACTCATAGCAACAGAAATGCATCTTCAACTTTCAACATTGGATTTAAAACAACTTACATAGTTGAATAACAGAACAAAATAGCTCAACATTCATATGGTGATTATATGTCCTAGTGATACCATTCTTCGTATTTCAATTATTCAAACTTCAAAAGTACAAGCTCTTGTATGAAGAAGCATGTTAAAAAAAATATATGTGATTTTATGTTGAATTAAGGCTTAAGAATAATTTACTGCACAAGAACACTCCAATGTGTTTGTTAGGTGAGGGACATTTGCCTCAAAGCTAGGCAGTAGCAGATAATTCAAATATGAATATTAGATGTAAAATTGACATGATCAGTTAAGAAGTTACAATTTTATTATAATTGCATTTTCATGTACATCGATAGAGCAAAAAAAAAAAAAAAACAGAATAACAAAACATAAAAAATTCAAAGTTTATTCTTGGTCAAAATCATAAATCCTTCATAACAGGGAATTGTGTATTGGAGAAGTGTACCTTATCATAAAGAAATCACATAAAGAAATATAAACCATAAGCTATTATAGATTTACCTTCATACAATTCTAGTTTTTGGTCGAACTCCTCAAGTGTGGCAACTGATGAAGTCAAAGAAAGTTTTGGACAATCATGGACAACACAAGTCGTTGGAGTGGGCAACTCAATCCCTTGGCAAATATTAGACAGGTGAACCAACACTAGAAGTTTAAGTGTTGGTAACTCAACTTTCATCTTTCCTATCTCATCAGCTTGTCCTTGTTCACAACTGATCAGTTCTTCTAGCTTACTAGCTCCCTCTATGGTGAGTAACTCTAGGTTGGGAAGGTCAGTAGATGCGGAGACATTAAATAAACATTTCAAGTTGTTGCATTGTCTGACGACAAGTGCAAATAGCTTTGGGAAGCATGGCTGGGAACAAACAAGATTTGACAATTTCTGATTTTCCACATCATCGTCTTCAATGATCTGCTTTATTTCTTGGCATTCTCTTATCTCTAACTGCTGCAACTCTGGTAGGCTCATCAAAACAGAGGTAGGAAAGATCACCTCCAACCTGTTACACCTTATTATTTGCAATCTCCTCAGATTTTGAAAGGTGAAAGAATTTTTCGAACCCACACAAATAGACTTCATCTGGTCTAGATCCAACAAATTCAGGTTTTGTGACCGTAAGTTCACTGGTTGTCCAATTTTGTCAGGCTCGTCAAGGCTAAAAATACTTTCTATTCTGCAACTACTTATCGTCATATATTCTGAAATGATGAAATGCTTCTCAATGGTGCTTACGTCCTGTAACCGTGAGACCTAAATAGGAAATACACAAAAATGAATGAGTATAACGGACAAAGAAAGACAACAGAAGACTAAACTTTTAAGTAGTAGTAATTTTAATAATGTGCCACACACTCTTTACCCACCTTCCAACTACTAGCCTTGAAAGTATTGAAAGACGTTATGTCAAACTCCGGACAATTTATCAAATCAAACATCCACAAAGATGGCCATGTTGCAAAACAATATCGAGGGAAAATGCTAATCATTTTGGAGTTGTGGACAAGTTGAAGACTTTTCAGGGCAGGAAGCTCGATCTTGAGTTCATTTTGAATTTGACCCCCACGTGTGCGTTGTCCAAACACATATTTTAACTGAAAACAATAAGCAATATGCAAAGACTCCAATTGTTCAAGGCCATCAGCAAAAGGGACTGGGATTATATATTCCAACATTTCACACCTGCTGATATGAAGTTTTTTCAATTTTGAGAACACCAACCTGTGATCCTGTCTACTTATCTCCTCGTCCTCTAAGTCGTCTTCTGCCAGTATATGCTTCAGCCCATTACAAGACACTATTTTCAATTTTTCCAACCCTACCAGACTTCGAGCAGTCGAAGGTGTGAACAAACATGTCAGCACTGGACATTTATCTATATATAGTTTCTCTAATTTCTCAAAAAGTCCATTGGGAAGAACACCATGATATAAAGCTCCAAAATGCTTCATGTTTTCAACTCTTAGCTTACATAACTTGGAGAAGGGACTTCCTACCTCTTGGGAAAGATTGCTAGTGTCAATCAAATACTCTATATCGTCAGAATCACATAACCAGAGCTCAATCCACCCATAAATCATAACTTTTCCTCCTTCTATGTCGAATATATTAGGGATGATATTTTTCCCACGTCCCTTAATATTCGCTACAAACAGAACCTCTGCTTTTGTGGCTAATTCCTTAAGTGCTGCATTTGATGTATCAAAACAATCAAGAACTAAAGCTCTGCGACCTTTGAGAAATTCCGGCTCAACAAGATATTCATAGTCAAATATGGATCCTAATTTTATTTGATACCTCCGCAATGTTTGGGGGACATTAAACATTTTGAAGAACTCCTCATGGTCCTCATCAACAAAATCCCATTCAAATTCCTCATCATAAAAGTACAGTTCTTCTAGACGTGGGTGTCTTCCGATCACTTCAAAAGGACACATTTTCATGCTACATTCTTCAAAATATAACAATCTCAAGTTTTTCAATTGTGTAACTACAACATCAGGTAATTCCAAGAATGAACAATGATCCAATATAAGGATGTTAAGTTTCTTCATATATCCAACAAATGAGATGTCACCTAATTCCCATCCTTTTAGGATCAAACAACGAAGGTTTGTCAATGATTTGAATGATACGGTTGATAGTGATCCACTCTGATGGCCTTCATTATAAAGAAACAAAACTCTGAGCCTTCCCATTCCTTTGAAGATTTCATTTGATACTTCCAAATTCGTTTGTAGGCATAGAAATTCAATACTTGAACAGTCCAGTTCATTTGGAAATTCCTTACACCATAGATATCTTATTGAACTGCATCCCAAAGTCACATCTTTTTCCAACACATACTTAACCGCATTATTCTCTTCGCTTGCTATTGAGAGGGCTACATCACGAACTAAGTCATGCATTTTGACACATTCTGCTTCATCGTCCTCATCTGATAGTGACAACAAACAAGAACTTATGAGCTTGTTCTTAGCTGCATTCACTTTGTCCCTTGCCTCTTCAAACGACCGAACTTCTCCAACTAGGCCCAACCCTATTGCAAATATGGTTAAATATTCGACATAGATTTCAAAGTCTTTCGGGAACAGAGAACACAACAAGAGAAGTGACTTGGCTTCCTCAGAGTCCAAATTGTCATAGCTTACCCGCAAGCATTTGTAAGGATTTTTCAAATCTGCTTCATTAATATTCACTAGAATGGAATTTCTCAATCTATTCAATGCATCTTGCCAATCACCTTCAGCCTTGCCTTTCAAAGTGCCAGCCAGAGCAGCAATAGCAACAGGCAATCCTTTGCATTCATCAGAAATTTGTTTTCCCAAGCGCTTTAAGCTATCAAAGGTGTCTTCAAATATGTGTGCTTGCTTTTGGAAAAGAGCCCACGCTTCTTCATCAGTTAAGGTTGACAAGCAAATCTTTACTTGACATTTCATCGAAGCACAAACTGCTTCAGATCGCGTGGTAATGAGAAGCTTGAAATTTTTATGATTTTTACCAGAGGGAATTCCTATGCCATCAAAATCAAGCACTTTCCACACATCATCTAGAATCAAGAGAGTCCTCTTGTAGTCACTAGTTAATTTTGTGCGCAATTCTTCTGCTCTCTTGCTTTCTCCATCTCCTGGAAATGGAAATTGTAGTGCCTTAGCAATTCTTTCTTGGATGCTTCGAACTTCTACCTTATTAATATTAGACACAGTTACAAAAGGCACCTCATTAAAAAGATGCTCAGCTTCTACCGTCCTCTTAAGTTCCTCAACCATCATGGTTTTTCCACAGCCACCCATGCCATACAATCCAATTATAGTAACTTTATCATCTTTTAGTGCCTCCATAAGTTCATCGAAAGCATCTTTTCTGCTATTGAACTTCAAAGAATTTTCGGAAGAGAGATTTTGCATGTCTGGAGATGAAATAGCGTTTTCAAGTTTTATAAACAAATCACCTTCTTTAATACATTTTTGAACCTCTACCTTTTTCTTTGCCAACTTCTTCGCCATACGGTATCTCCAAATCCAATTTGGAAAGCGGACAAAACAGCAGCTCTTGTTTGTTCTTGTTGCTGCTTCTTTGAGTAATTCCTCCACATTGCCTTTGAGAGGTTTAGCTTCCCGCTCCAACCATGCACGAACAACTGGCACATTTATCACTTGCGTCTTGGAATGTTTAACACCGTTATCAACAATGTTCCATGTATCGACCAACTTGTTTTCTTGTCCTTGAAGGTTTTCAACAAAATCGTTGAAGCAACAAGGATAGCGTAATTGATCTACTGCTCTGTGCACCAAGTTTCTTGCAAAAGCAGAGCTCGAGCTGGAAACCTGCTTATCCATCAATTCCTCCACCATTTGCAGCTTAATTCACCTGAATAGAAGAGAGAGAAGTTAATAATACCATAAACACGAACTCTATTTTGAAGGATATTTGCAAACAATATACTAGGTAAATATATTCAGAAGTTAAACTCAGATGATAATACAATATAAATAAAAGACCAACTACATACATGATACATCAACTGATACTTAAAATTTTTAAGATAAGAAAGAAACCAATCCATTACATCACACATAAATGGAAAAGTTTTGTTAAAGAAACCAATCCATTACATCACACATAAATGGAAAAGTTTTGTTTTTTTTTTTTTATATCACTATTTTAAGAGAGCTATAACTTCTTCCTCTTTTTTCCGATAAAAAAGAGAGCTGTAACTTTTACCATCCCTTTAGCACCACCGATGAAAATGGATAATAATATTTTCACATTATTCTTACACAATTTCTTAAAATAACAAGAGGTTGCTATAGACACCTTTTCCACTTCAAAGGCACGCCCGGTTTGAGTTTTTTTTCTTTCCCCCTTCAATCTTCTTCACTATTTTTACAAGCACAAAAAACCAAAGAACATAAAAGTTATGAAAGGCTAGCAAGTTCGTAGAACTCAAGAAGTCTTTGTTTAATGTTGTTAATTACTAGGAGTACAGTAATTTCGTGGATCTGAAGAAGTCTTTGTTTAATGTTGTCTACTACTTGGCGTCAAGGAGTTAGGGATGAATTAGATGCTACATCGTCCAAATAATTTGTCCGAAAAACTATTATCAAACACATGTAACAAATAGTAAAAGAACAAAAATTATGAGTGAAAAAATATGAAATGTCTATCTCCATAGCTCACCACCTAATTGCATACAGAATTCTAGCAAAATTACAGCTTCAGTTTTCACTCTTTTTTTTTTTCCCCCTATTACAAACACAAAAGACCAAAGAACAAAAAGATGATGAGAAGAAGAGAAAAAATAGAAGCTGGATTGCATGCAAGTTGAAGTAGAAGCAGATGCAGCAACTTGCAAGGATGCAGATCTCAAGAGGTAGAAGAGCAAATACTGCAAAACATTTTCGAATAAATTTTCTTCTTTTCAACATACATACAACTCTTTTCCTATAATTTTTTAAATAAGAGTATAAAAAAGGGGGCGGTGACTCTCACCCTAAGATTTCATCAAAGCTGGCATCAACAAAGCAGCATGAGACCAAGACAAAGCTCCCAATTCTCCTGCAGGAAGAGACTTTTTTGCAACCAATAACATGATTGGGAGCAATTGCAGCAGCTATTACAGTATTTGTTAGTACTTACGGACAAATCACAAAAACTTAACTTGTGGCTTGTGGTTGATTCCATTGTTGAAGACATTATTTAATTCATTTAATTAGGAAACTCAGGTTCCAGTCCATTTTCTAACTTTGAGGGGGCCTATTTCTAGTTTGTGTATTAATCCATGACCTCTAGAAAGTAGAAGCCCAACTTTATTTTGGGTCTACAACAGTAGCCCTCTAGAAAGTTGTGACTATACACACCACCAAAACAAAAAGATGTTCATGACCAAAAATCACAAACTTTCTTCACGACTAAACGACTATATTATGCGCACAAAACATTACTTCAAAGTAAAAAAAAATTTTATATAATTCAAAAAGCTTTTCTTTTGCTAACAAACACTAATTTTATCATACACATTATCAAGAGTAGACTCTCTAATTAAATATTTAAAGAACTCAGTCATTTGTTAACTATGCTATTATTTAAAGTAAATATGCGCATAAACAACTAAATTAATATTTTAGGCTATGGTATATATATAAACAACTTCCATTGGTTGTCTTAAGCATATCCACATAAAATTTGGCATATAAATAGGCCAATAGCCTCAGAAACTTAATAAAGATGGACCTTTGAAGAAAGCAATTAACAAGAAAATGTAGAACGCTTAAGAGGGATTTCTAGCAGCAATGCCATGTCAAACGGGCTAGATACAACCAATAAAGCCCCATTTACAATTGACCTCAAATAATTGTTGTTAAACTTTTCTTTAATCTTTTATCATTTGAGATTTCTCTTCTCACATTCTCAAGCTCATTTTTGAATCATATAGTTTTAACATTGCATTTATTATTTTCCTCTTGTAGAGTTGACTGACATGTCAACCTTGCAGTCTTTTATTTCTTTCTCTAATCTAATGATATATTTTTTAATAGATGAAAAATGTTTAGGATACATAACTGATCAACTTACAAATTCATGTACTCATTATTATGAATGACACTTGACATTTTCCTAAAAATGCCAAATGTAATTCATAAAAGTAGATAGTTTGATTTGTTAGGTCTCTTAAGCATCGCTCTCGATAAATCCATCATTTTCTTCCAATTCTGCAAATTTGTGGGTGACATCAAATGCTTGCTTGAAGGAACGTAGAATGCTTGAAAATTCTTGGTGTAAAGAGTCTAATACAGCTTTAAGTCCACTTGATAGAGTTATATTTTCCAAATTCAAACTAAAACACCATATGTAATCGTGTAATTTTTATTTTGATGTTAAGAAATAAAAATTAGAAAAATTATGCAACTAAATATAGATTAAGTATTTATGGTGAATATTCCTATTATTATTTAAGAATATTTAAGATAATACATGACTCAATTGTTACATTGATGAAAATCATACATGGAATTCAGGTACTTGCGTTTTAAGAATGTAAACATTTAGTGAAAGTGTATTCTCAAATGACTTTGTTGTGAAGACTGAGTTGACCATTTAAGGAGGTCTAAGATGGTTGACTTTGATCAAGCGGACCGTTTAAGAAGATTCAAGATTGTTGAATTTGATGAAATTTAATGTTCAAGAAGATCCAAGATTATTGACTTTGACTATAACCGAATATCTGGGTTGAACTAGTGTCTTAATTAATTGGGTTCTATTTGTTTTTGTTATTATTAATTTTGTGGGTCTTTATTAATATTTATTATTATTTTGGGATCTTATGTATTATTTGGACCCTTTAGTAATTTTAGAGTTTTTATTAGTTTTCTTATTTATTGAGTCTCTTATTTTAGTATAAATAGGACATTAATTATTAATCATGATAGAATTTTGATTATTAATTTAATTGTAAGGTTAAACCCTTATTTTCTCGCTTTATTGTGAGCACTCTTTATTTCAATGTTCTCTGTCACAAGTTGATTGATGGTTGCGAGACGTACCCCAAGATTATTATCCAAAAGTCGGGTAAGGGTTAAGACGCCAACCTTTTTAAATTTAAATCTCTTATGATTGCCGTCTTTCTATACAAGATTTGCATCATACATACTTAGGGAGAGAGGGCATGGAGTTTGCAGGACTAGACATTTACCGATGAATTCCGTTAACTATCTTAAAATACATAAGTTAAAAAACCATATTAAAAATTTAAATGACCTAACCTAACCTTAAAAATTAACTAAGGACAAAAGTTGTCTTTATATTTGTAAATGATCTCCTGGCTCTATCTTAAGTTACATGAAACTCTAACATATGTAGCTCGTTCTTTATTGCCGCTCTTAATAATCTATTAAAAAAAAACCAAAATAAATGTAATTTCTAGTATAGTTGCATTCCTATTATAAAAGTGACAATAAGCATATATACTAGCAACATTTTTCATTTTATCACAAATATTTTTTTTTCTTCATTTGTTCAATTCTTTTAGTTCATTTTTCTTCATTTATTACATACACTATTTTGATATAATTTTTTCTTTTACATTTTTTTCTTTTTCACAAGACATTATGGATCTTAGTTTTCATTTTCGTATTCATTTGTGTAGTTTTTCAATCGTACTGGTTGTTTAAAAAGAGTTTGTGCATTTATATAGAAAAGTTTGTGCACATGAGCACCAAAGTTTTCTTCTGCTTATTCATTTTTGTTTTCGTTTTTGTCAAAAATTTATTTATGGTTGTTCAAAAGTTTGTCCATTCTTGTTCAAAAGTTTTTGCATGTGAATACCAAAATTTTCTTATTATTCGTTTTATTTTCATCTTATTATTTGTTTCTGCTTGTTAAAAAGTTTGTGCAGGTCAGTTCAAAAGTTTGTGGATGTGCTTTATAATGTTTGCATGATAGCGAGTGAGTTCACACGTTTAGAGTGTGAGTAGGGAGCAAGAGAGAGAGCGCGCGACAATTACTTTTCGCTATTTAATGCATTGCATATCCGATCTGATTTAGTTCCGTATGTGAAAAATGTTTGTGCATGTGTGTGCAAAGGTGATGTTGTATATACCATACATACGTTATACAGTGATTGTACGGTGACAACAAAACTAGTGTACACCTAACAATACTAATATTTAAATAATGATGTAGCACATAAGCAAAACTTATTTTGTAGGATCAGCTATATAATCAAATCAAGTGTATAGTATATCAGTATATCATTTTTTATAGACAAGCCACTTAAATTTATTTGAGAGATAATACTTAAATTGGTCCCTGAAAATGTTCTTAGTGTCTAAGTTAGTCTTTAAAAAATTTTAGTGTCACATTGATCTCTATAAATTTGGGTGTTGCCTATATTAACCATTTCATCCGAAATAGTTGTGACGAGAAGTGATGAAACTCAAAACAACGTTGTTTTATACACAACCAAAATAACATCATATTGGACGTAGGACCAAGTTATACAAAACAAATTTTTTCGGGGACCAACTTGAGCAACCTCCTTATCGCCACCTCTTTATTCTTCATCCTCCTCCACCCACTCCACACTCACCGTACACCACTATTGCGATGTCACTTTCTCCACCACCACCACTAGACCCCATACTACCACACTTTGTCAAATCAAACCAACAAGGGTTGGGTGGTGGGGTGAGTGTAGGGTGATGGTGGACGAGGAAGAAGAAAGGGTGGGGATAAGGACGTTGTCCAAATTTGTACATGAAAAAATTTGTTTTGGTCAACTTGGTCCATGAAAAGATTTGCTTTGCCCAACTTGGTCCCCACGTCCAATAAGACATTGTTTTGGTTGTGCTTAAAACGACATCATTTTGAGTTCTGTAACCCTTCATCATGGCTCTTTTAGACGGAATAACTAATATAGACAATGTCTAAATTTTATAGAAACTAACATGACACTAAAAAAAATTTAAGGACCAACCTCAATACTAAAAACATTTCCAGGGCCAACTTGGGACCTTGGGTACTAACTCTTTATTTGACTATGTACTTGAGTCATATTTCGTGTTACTTACCGATAATTGGCATAATCACCTCATTGATTCATGCCATTTAGCTAAGACAAAATGTTGTTTGTCGGTAATTGCCTAAGACAACATTCTTGTTTTAAACTATTACTCTTGTCACTAACCTTCTTCTATTATCTCTAGAAGCTCCAATTCAAGTAGGTATCTCAAAACAGCAAGCAGGGAATATAACCTCCAACTTGTTGCATCCACTTGTCACTAGTGTCTTGAGATTTTGGATTAGTTTAAAAAAAAAAGTATTCATCTTAATTATATTTTTAAGTATAATTTTTTAAGAGGTTTAATTTATAATTACAATGTGATTTTACTAAAAATTAAACATTTTTTTCACTTTTTTTTAAAAGTAGATCCTTCAAAACTTTGAAAAAAAAAGGATATTTTACATTGTTTTAAAAAAAACTACTCTTTTTAAATTGTATTTTAATAATAATTATTTTTTAAAAAAGTGTCTTTTTTTAAAAATCAATCCAAACATGTCACTAGCTACTCTAATTTCTAAAAAATGGCCTTTTGGAGGCACACCCCAATATAAAGCTCCCAAATGCTTCATGCGTTGGATTCTTAGCTTAAGTAACATGAGAAGAGAGTTCCTAACTACGGGGATTGATTCCTAGTGTCAATCAAACGTTTTATCTTCTCATAATCACACAACCAAAGCTGGTCAGTTAATCACTTCAAAAGGATTCTTTTTCATGACACATTTTGACAAATTTAATAATCTCAACTTGCTCAGTTCTGTGTGTGTGACAACAATATCTTGGCATCTTTCCCTATAAAAAATTCAAACACAATGTAATGAGTCATAACAACTGACTAGTAAAAATAAATCGTACTTGTTACAAATTAAACCACTAATAATAAGCACTTATTTGTGACGCGAGTTGAAAACACTATGTGGGGGAGCCTTCCGAGCAGGGAAACTCGACATGCCTGGGACATGCCTAAACTCAATACCACTTCTTACGTTGTTGTACAACGTCGCACGGCAGACAGCGGCGCTTGCGGAGGCAACCGAGAAAAGAAGATCTCATTGGGAACTATCAATGCATATATAGAAGAAGCAAGTTAGAAGAAACTCAAAAAAGTGAAACTTCACTGTTTGTTCAAATCAAAACCCTAATTGACCATCTTTTCACTCATGGGTCAAATAATTCCAAACTTTTTTTATTAGTGAATGTGTTGTAAGTAATTTTGTACGCGTTTTGTAAGTTTAGGAGCATGTTCTGACGGTACAATTTGACAATTTTAACTACCTAAACTTTATACGGCAAAATCGAGAAGAACCCACCAATTCTAAATATGAGAGTGATCGAGCTCAGATTTATTTATTTATTTTTGAAACTACCATCTGATTCGAGTAACTAGCTAGTTGTTCAATGTACGTTTCCTCTTGTACAAACTGGCAGTTCAATGTTTGAATGGTTGTTGTGAGATGACAAAGTTGTATTCCTGCTAAATTTTTGTGATCTGAATATCATTGCCCAATACCCATTTTAAAAGAACCTCTTTTGTCTGAAAGGGCAACAAATAATTTCCTTTTGGGAGGAGGCATCATTATACATGATTGGTTTTGCTGAGGAGCATGTGTGTGGTCGTTGTCTTTGATCTAGAGCTGCTGCACTTTGGCCTCATCTGTTTTTGGTAGTTTAATTGGCATTCATTTTGTGCTACCAGCCTTGTCAAGACAATTATCACACTATATATATGTGTGTCAGAAGAATAAGTATAGTTAATATATGCTTGAAATTCAAATCTTCCGGAAAATATTTTGTGTACAACTCAAAATCTATTAACTTTTGTATAACTCATTCTCGTTGGTATGTATTTATTTTTCTTTTTTTTCTTATTCTTTATTTTTTCTCTTTTCTTCTCCAATCTCCCGTCTTTTTTTTTTCGTTTCCATCATATTTGTTATTTTTTATTTTCAAATGTTTGTGCAAAGTTTGTACATGCTTATTCAAAAGTTTGTGCATGTGTATAGAAAAGTTTGTGTATTTTTTTCAAAAGTTTGTGCATGTGAACACAAAAAATTTCTTCTTCATCTTCATTTTTGTTTACATTTTTGCCATATTTTTTGTTTATGATTATTGAAAAGTTTATGCATATACTTTAAAATGTTTATGCATGGTAGAAAGTAAGTCCACGCGCTTAAAGTGTGGGTGGAGAGATGAAGAGAGAATACAATTACTTTTCGTTATTTAATGCGCCGAGTTCGATTTGGTTTTATATTTAAAAAAGTTTGTGTATGTGTATGCAAAAGTTTGTGCATTCGGTGTCACTTGTAAACCATGACTTTACAACATAATTAGCAGCATTTGTGTTGTGTACCTATCCTTACTCCTTTGAAAATATCACAAACAGTTTCCATTGATATCATTCGTAATTTCATATTATATATATATATGTATATAAATATTAAAAAAAAATGTTAATTTACAACTAAAGTCCCAAGGAGAGTACGTAAAATGTAAAGTAGGGACTTATAAAAGGAATAAATGATTAATTAGATCCCAAAAATAATACTTTCTTAGTTCTGATGCTATCTTAACATCTTTTACATATTAAAGATATATTTGGATGCAAAATAATATAGTTAACATCTTTTTTTTTACAAGCTGTATCTGTAAGAGTCAATTTTCATTTTCAAGCAATAATTAGCTTACCTACCCAATCAATTGTCGACAAAATCAAATAACTCATAAGAGCTAAAAATCACGAGTTTGTTGGAGAAGCAAGAAATTATTTAAGAAGCAACTGTATATGTATGACCTACTAATTAATGATTGTTGTCCTTGAAATGATTTGGCTGATGGAGATTTCCCTCCTCATCGGTTTGATTGGAAAAAGAAAATGGTGGAAGGACCTCAATTTTAATTTACTATTAATTAAGAATTTTAACTTTAAAACTTATCCATTAAAGCTCTTAACTTTATTATGAACATCAATAAAAAACCTTGATTCGGATAAAAATATTTTATTACTATTTATTAATTGGATAAATAAATTTAGAATGCATAAGCTCTATATTTTGTTGAGTAAAAATCAACTTATACTAGTATAATTTAAACATATATGGGATGGTTTAAAACTTTCAAAACCAACTTAACTTGATATAACTAGTTACTTTAACTCGAATAAAAGAAAAATAGTTTTTATTAAACGATATTTGATTTAAAATTGGCTTAAAATTTGTTTTAATATATCATATTAATTATTGTTTATCATGTTAAAATAATTAAATAAATTAATAAATATCAGCAAAATAAATTCTCATTAAATAATAACAAAGTATGAAATTAAAGTTAAAATTGTCAACTACAACCGTAGAAATAGTTGAAGATGCAGCAGATTGAAGTATGCAGAAGCCATAGCAGAAGCTTGAAGCAGAAAAGAAAATGGAAAAGGATGAAACTGAATTTCATTAATTGAGAAGTTAATTCTATATACAGGACAATTGTTTCTTATATACAAGGATGGATAGCTTGGAGCTCAAGCAACTGAGGCTAACTAACTAATTCACAACTGTCTCTAACTGAATATGCTAACTCTAATTCCTTAAATTGGTTAATTTAAATACAAGTCTAGTTAAAATTACACACTTTTAACTAGAGGTAACAACCTCCCCCCTCGCAAGCTAGATTGAGAGAATGAATAGAAAACAATACAAGCTTGACAACCATACCATGGAATGGACCAGGAGCTAGGGGCTTTGTTAGTATATCAGTGACCTGCATCTTTGTGGAAATAGGAAGAATGGTGATGATGCCTGATTGCAACTTGTCTTGACTTAGATGGAAATTGATTTCAATGTGTTTCGTTCTTTCATGCAAAACCGGATTAGATGCCAATTTGGATTGCTAATTGATTATCACAATAAAGCACAACTAATTGAGTATGTGGAAAACCAAGGTCATTCATAAGATATAGCAACCACTGACATTCGCATGTTGCTTGTCCAAGAGTCCTGTATTTGACTTCTGAAGATGATTTAGAAACTTTGTTTGTTTCTTGCTTTTCCATGAGATCAATGAAGAGCTTAAGTAGAAGCGAAATCCAGTAACTGATTTCCTGGTGCCTAAGCATGCACCCCAATTTGAATATGAATATCCTGTGATTGAGAGATCAGATGTTGCACAGAAACAAATGCCAGCAGATGGAGAATTCTTCAGGTACCACACAATGCGATGTGCAGCCTAAAGATGTTCATTTCATTAGTGGTACAATAAAGTAATTGACTCAGCTTGCTTAAGGAAAAAGAAATATTCAGTCTAATGTTAGGGAGGTACAACAACCTACCAATGGGCTTCCTATATACAGAGACATCTTGAAGAGGAACACCAAAATTTCTGCTAAGTTGACTGTGATAATCCATGGATGTGGAGACAGGTTTGCACGCAAGCATGCCACAATCTTCGATTAAATCCAAGGCGTATTTTCTTCGGTATAGGTGTATGCCAGAGTAAGATCGTGCTACTTCCATTCCAAGGAAAAATTTCAGAGGTCCAATGTCCTTGATCTTAAAGAGATCATCCAACTATTTCTTGACAAAAATAATCTCATTAATGTCATCACCAACCAGAACTAAATCATCCACATGAACTAAGATAGAAGTGTATCCTTGGGAAGTTTTCTTAGTGAACAAAGATTAATCAGCCTTTGATTGAGTATATCCATTAGTGAATACTACTGTAGTGAGTTTAACATTCCATTGTCGGCTTGCTTGCTTAAGTCCATACAGAGACTTGTGCATCTTGCATACCAATTTAGAATTGGAGACCTCTAGACCTTGTGGAATCTTCATGTAAACCTCTTTTGCCAAGTCTCCATGAAGAAAGGCAGTGTTAATATCAAGTTGATGCAAATGCCAATTCTTTGCTACAGTGATAGCCAATAGGAGTCGAATGGTTGTCATTTTAACTACAGGGTTGAAACTCTTTGAGTAGTCAATGCCATAGATTTGATTGAATCCTTTAGCAACAAGTCTAGCCTTGTATCTCTCAATGCTTTCATCAGGATTCAATTTTACTTTGAACACTCATTTGTTGCCAATGGCCTTCTTGTTAGGAGGTAACTCAGTTAAAGTCAAAGTGCCATTATTCTCCAGAGCCAATAGTTTAACCTTGATTACCTTTTTCCAACATTCATGAGTCACGACTTCTTTATATATAGTGGGCTCAGATATGGAGGAAAGGGTTAATACAAAATGTTTGTGTAATGCAAAATGTTTGTGTGATGCAAACAAAGAATGATAAGAAATGTAATTAGAGAGTGGATACCTGATGGAGTGACTGGTATAAGTAGCTTTAGATGCAAACAAGGCACAAGGGTAGTCTTGTAAATATGTGGGAGCCTTCTTCAGTTCTGAGGGACTTCCAAATAGGTGCTTGTTCTGCTGAGGACTAAGGTATGTTGATGTTATGTTCAAGTGAAGATGTTGAAGGCTAAGGTATATAATGTAGTGAGGAGGGAGACTGAGTTGCTGATGTAGTATGTGAGGATGAGTTGGTTGTAGTCTGAGGTATGATTGGTGAAGAGGCTGGTTGTGTAGCAAGTAGGGAGGTTACAAGGGGATCAATGAAAGGATCTAGTCTATATGGAGAGGGTAATGATGGTGAAATGGGTGTAGTTGAAGGAGTGACAGGGATTGTGGTAGTGAGATGAGGGAAATAGTGCTCGTAGAACTTGACATTTCTAGAAATTAGGATTTCTTTGGATTAGAGGTCATACAGTAGAAAGCCCTTGGTTCCTGATTTGTATCCCAAAAACATACACTTTCTTGCTCTAGGTTGGAGCTTGGTTTTGTGATTTTGAAGAATAGTAGCATAGGCTAAGCATCCAAAAATTCTAAGATGTTGTAATTCAGGTTTGGTTTGATATAAAACTTCATAAGGAGTGAGGTAATGTAAGAATGTGCTGGGGAGCCTGTTGATGAGGTGAATGGAGTGAGCAATAACATATTGCTAGAAGCTTTGTCGTAAGTTGGAGTGAAAAATAAGAGCCCTAGTTACAACTAGGATGTGTTGTTGTTTTCTTACTAAAACTCCATTTTGTTGTGGGATTTCTACACAAGTAGTGTGATGAATTATGCCTTTTGAATTGAAGAAGGAATGTAAGTTGAATTTAGAGTAATATGAAGGACTTCTACCTCTAGGAGGAGGTTTAGAGGACTGAATTTTTGACTTGCCCCTTGAGTCTGCAGAATGCTTGTCACCAAAGTTGACAACAGCAACTAGAGTCCTAGAGTCATCAAAATCCATATGGAATTCTCTTTCTTGTTGAAGTAAAAGTGACAAAACTTTATTGATGCCAGGTACAAGTTCAATAAGCATAACCTGTGATCTCACATTGCTATATTGTTCATTCAAACCTCTTAGAAATCTAATGACTTAGTCATGTTCCCTGTATTCTCTAATAGTTCCAAGGCCACAAGCGCGTCTTGCAGGGCAATAGCATATAAGTATAGGCCTAAAATTTTCTAATTCATCCCAATAGGTCTTTAATTGAGATTAATAAGAAGTAATTGGAGAATCACCTTGGTGAAGTGAGAAAATAAGTTCCTGAAGTTCAACAATTCTATACAAGTTTCCTTGATGATACCTTCTCTTGAGATCTTTCACAAGAACCACAACATTTTCAGTCCAAATGATGCTGCTCATGATTTCAAATGACAGGGAATTTGTGATCCAACCAAGAACAAACGTATTGAACCGATCCCATGTAGCAAACAATGGATCACCCTCATCAGGTTCAGTGATTCGGCCATCGAAAAACTGAAATTTGTTATTTCTTTTCAATGATAAATGCATAGACCGAGCCCAGTGATGGTAATTCTTTTCATTCAAGACCTGGGTGACAAGTGCAGCTCTAGGATTTTCACTACGATGCAAGTAATAAGGAGATAGTGAATTACAAGATGGATTAGAAAATGGATTGATATCAGCCATGATCAAAGTTGGAATCAAGGAATCAAAGAAAACAATGTGATAGAGAGGAACAAAGTATTAAGGTGAGGTATGTGCACTAATTGTGGAATAAACAATCATAGATCCAGAAATTGAAGAAAAATGAAAGCTTGATTAATCAGCAAGCAATCAAGAATTATGAGAAATAAGACACCTCTGCAAATTCATCTTATGCAAAACCATCAAAGAATTCTGAAATATCAATCAAAAAATCGAGATTTCTTGATGAATCACTATTTTCCAATTGAAACCTCCTAGAATTCTTGAAACAAAATCATAATGTTTGAGATTCCAAGATTTCAAGGGATTAGAGCTTGCAGATGTGCAAATTTTTTTTTTGAAAGAACGAGAGAAGGAGACTCAAGATCGAGAAGCTCTAGATACCATGTAGAAATATTTGAAGATGCAGCGGATTCAAGTATGCAGAAGCCATAGCAGAAGCTTGAAGAAGAGAAGAAAAGAGATAAGGATGAAACTGAATTTCATTCATTAAGAAGTTAGTTCTATGTACAGTACAATTTTTTCTTATATACAAGAATGGGTAGCTTGGAGCTCAAGTAACTGAGGCTAACTTACTAACTAATTCACAATTGTCTCTAACTGAATAAGCTAACTCTAATTCCTTAAATTGGTTAGTTTAAATGCAAGTCTAGTTAAAATTACACACTTTTAACTAGAGATAACCACAAGCGTGGGTGTTTTATATTAGTGTTATGGATCTGAGTTTTGCATTTATGAATTTTTATTTACCAGCCTCAATTATTTTTCTACTTTATTTTTAAGATTTTAAATTTTAATTTGCACTAATTAAGCTTTTAGTGATAAGGTCACTTTTAATTTATGTAAAAAAAAAAAAAAGGTACATGTATGTTGCAAGAAACGTCACTTTTAATTTCTTTATTTGCACTATGAACCGAGAATTGTGTGCATGTGTTTTTCTTTTTACGTGATAAACCGAAACTTAGTATTGTTAAGTCTAAGTGAATGCTATTTTGTATATTTTCTTGGCCTCTTTAAGTTTAAGCCTTGTAATTATCAAAAAAAAAAATGAAAACATAAAAAGTATTACGAAATAATTTTGTACTTTTTATATTGTGGATTTTATGGTGTCTCTAGGGTCATCGTATCATTTCACGTTAAAAAAATATGTAATTTAACATTGTATTAATTTAAAAATCATCAAATAATTATAAGAATATTAATAATAAAACTTTAATTTATGTTTAGTTACATAATTTTTTTAATTATTTTTTAAAAGTCGAATCCTCAAATTATATGTTTATTTAGGATTCTTTTAGTAGTTTTAATTTAAATTTGGGGATTAGGTTTTTCAAAATAAAAATTTGAGAAATTATGTAACCAAACATAAATTAAGATTTCATTATGAATATTCTTATGATTATTTGACAACTTTTAAGTTGATACAATGCTTAATTACATTTTTTTAGGATGAGGGGATATGGTGTCTCTTGGACAACATATAATCACCCTTTTTCTTAATTTATATCAACAACTAAATCACTTGGTTTGGATTTTTTTTCCTTTAAACCGGAACGAGAGCAACTCTTGTACAACTTTATCCATATCTATAGTAGATTATTTTTTATGGAATCTATAATATTTTCTAATAGAAGAAAAGAAGAATTGTAAATAAAAACAAAAAAAAAAAATCATATGCATATTAACTAACCATACAAGTATATATATGTGTAAATAACCTTATATCATATGCATAATATACATATATCAGTAACAAGAATCGTACATGCTCCATAGTCATGGTCGTGGAGAGTTATGATGGCCAGAGCCAGCCACTGCTCGCACCGGTAAACGAGATCCGACCACGAGACACTGCAGTTTTCACCGCGGAATCGGAGGACATCCCTCCGATCACCGGCGCCGGCGATTTCTTCAGAGAGTTCTCCGTCGAGTTCAAGAAGCTCTGGTACCTTGCCGGACCTGCCATATTCACCTCCGTCTGCAGGTACTCCCTTGGTGCCGTCACTCAACTCCTCGCCGGCCATGTCAGTACCATCGCCCTCGCCGCCGTCTCCGTCGAGAACTCAGTCATTGCCGGTTTCAGCCTCGGCGTCATGGTAATTAAGCTCCCTATGTCCAAAAATAAATTAAAGTTAAGAGCACGTTTATAATAATTAATTTATTTTTTCAAAGTATTTTGTAACGGAAAGAAAGTTTTGCGGAAAAAATATCTTTGTGCACAATTATAATTTTTTTATATAAAAATTAAAGGTTCATGATTTTTAATAAGGTAGAGTATAAATTAATTAATTTTTATTATGTATTATATGTTTTGATTTTTTGTTTTCAAATATATATCAAATGGTTTATTCATTTATTTATTTTATTATTTATTTATAAAATTTTTGTTTTGAAATATTGCCATAACACGCATTTTCCACGTGTTCTTATTAATGCCATCAGCCCATTAACATCATTGATTTATTTTAAAGGTTGCAATGGTTACTCATGATTTCTCTTACTCTTACTGCACATTATCATGATCATTCAATCCTATAATGATTTCTTATCTTTGTTGAGCTTGGTGGTGGCTACATTGGCTAATTAGCATTACTCTTATAATTTATCTTTTCATCTTACTATTATTTTGGTTTGACCATATGCAAAATATCTTTTAATTTTGATCTTATTCTTAGGATTATTCGTGAGGTTTCACCTTATAATTCTTGTAATTTGGAGTATTGACAGAGTCTTTTATTGGAATTCATTTATTTAAAAAATATTCTTGAATTCTTGACTAAGTCAAAAGATGTTATTATTAGTCTCTCAATCTATTTTATTATTCACATTAAATGAGAATATGATAACAATAAAGTTGTGTCACAATATTAAATGCTAAAAATATGATTGTGATGATACATGAAAATTTACAATTTTAAGAAGGGTTAATTAAGTTTTTCATCCCTGTAATTTGGAAAAGTTTGGTTTTGGTCCCTTTGTGTAAATTTTAGTTCCTGTAAAATTTGAAATTTTGGTTTTAGTCCCTGAGGTAGGGTGAGGGTTGACTGAGTTGACGTGACCCGACCCGACCTGAAATTAATTTAAAAATTAAAAAAAAAA
>QANU01112481.1:255580-271947 GCA_003254905.1 Nissolia schottii
TCTCATTTCTTAAAATTCACCTTATTGTATGGTTTATTAGTTTTGTTTATGATTTCCTGTTAGCAAGTTGGATTACGGTATTGACATTTTTGCTGTAGTGTAAAATTATTGCATGGTGGCCTTTATTATTCATGTGTTAGTGTTGTTCGACACCCGGTATTGATAATGTTGGCCTACTGAGTCATTCGTTTAGGGTTTCAGTCAATTAGCGCTAAGAAGAAAAATAAATTTCATCTAGCGAGTGGCCTCTGATCACCTTGCTCATCGGGCTCTGCCGGTGGGGGAATGGAAGTCGCAGAAGCCGGAGCTAACTGCTCCAACCCAATCTGGTCATGCTCCTATTGGCGCGGAAGCGTGGCCGATCCACCGCGCATGTACTGCGAGCATGCGGTCAGAGGCTCGAGCAACGATGCCTGGGTGGCAATCCGTGAGGCCCGATTATCCCAATAGCCGATGTACTGCCGATGCACATCTGGCCAGTACTGTTCGGACCGACCAGCCAATGTAACCTTGTGAAGGTGATCGGGCTGATGTGGAGTGGTCGCTAGATGAAATTTATTTTTCTTCTTAGCGCTAATTGACTGAAACCCTAAACGAATGACTCAGTAGGCCAACATTATCAATACCGGGTGTCGAACAACACTAACACATGAACAATAAAGGCCACCATGCAATAATTTTACACTACAGCAAAAATGTCAATACCATAATCCAACTTGCTAACAGGAAATCATAAACAAAACTAATAAACCATATAATAAGGTGAATTTTAAGAAATGAGATGAGTGTGAAAGAATGGGGGAAGGGGTGAGCAGCGAGGATTACACTGAATTCGCCAACGCGGTTGACAAATTCAGTAGCAAGCGTTTGTTCTAAATTCGCCAACCGCGTTGGCGAATTCAGTGTAATGCAATTTAACTGAATTCGCCAACCGCGTTGGCGAATCTGACGTGGACGTCCACGCGTTTCGCGGCGTCCACGTCAGCCAAAAGAGGGGTAGTTGCGTATTATGTTTTGAAAGGGGAGTATTTTGGAAATTAGTTTTTTTATGAGGGGCAAAAGAGTATTTTAATCAAAATAGTCATTTGCTTTAAAGGGGACATATTAATCTCTCGCTATGTGAAAAAAGGGACACACTAGTTCCTTAATTAATTCACAATTTTTAACATATCCCAAAATGCACATGCAAACTGTTAACTCGTTGAGTTGACTTTGTTAACTTAATTCTAACATAAAATGACGTCGTTTTGATATACTTGTGCATCTGGTTCTATGTCTTTGCACCTTTGTAATCCATGTGTCTCTGCTGTCCACACTACATTATTTTCTATGCCAAAGTCAAATTTTGAGTTAGGATTATAAAACGACATTATGAAGCCAACTTAGCAAGTTAAGTGTCCATGTGAACAATTTGGGCAAATTGTAAAATTGTGTGTTAATTGAGGAACTAATGTTTCTTCCTTTTTTTTATATAGTAAGGAACTAATGTGTCAACTTCAAATAGTGAGGGACTATTTTGTCCCCCTCAAAAATTGTGAGAGGGCAAACAGGGCGTTCCCTCTCAAAATTGTTTACCAATGTGGGATTGTTCAAGATGGTAGGTATTTCAACCCATTAATGAGAGGTCCCGTACTTAAGCTTTCTCTCTTATCGAACCTTAGTTGAATTGAGTTGAATTAGTTAAGGTCCTAATAATAAGATTTGGATAGGTTCCTAATAATAGGACTTGGATATCAATAGTTTCATCATAAAAAAAAAAATTGACAAATAATATATTTTTGCATGGACATTGATATGAATATCTCTTTAGTTAAGACACATTGAAAATAAGTTGGACTCCGTTAATATCATTTAAGATATACTCATTTATATTTTTTATCTGGTTTATGGGAAACCAAACGACCCAAAAAAAGTTAGTGATACTAAAACAAATGAGTACAAGTGAAATATACAGAGTGTTTGCTTTTTTAGAGGAAAAGAAGTATTTTTTTCAAAAAATATGTACTTCTTTTATTTTTTTAGCATTGTTTATTTGTACTTTTAATAAAAAGTAAAAAACATAAAATAATTAGTTTTTCTACTTTTTTTTAGAAGCAAGTATGGACCTGCTTCTGGTAGTAGTAGTAGTAGAAGAAGAGAGGTTAGATGAGGCTCCTATTTCGATTTGTTCATGTTTGTGGGATGATCTGGGACAGGGGAAATAGTTTAGAGGGAACTAGTTTAGAGGGAGCTAGCGCCTATTGTTGTTTTTGTTCTCTTTACTAATATTTGTGTCATTTATATAGTTTTGATAAGAGAAACTCTCCTTTTGCATTTATTACTAAGATTTGAAATTAATTTACGTTAAAGGTATTCTTTGTAGGGATGAAAACATTTATTTCATTTTAAAATATAAAAAATATTGATTAATGTATCTTTGATTTAATATGGATTAATGTATCTTTAATTTATCACACACTTTCAATAAAATTAATTTTAAAATTTTTTGTTAAGAATTAGTCCCTTAAAAAAAATTTTGGTAGGTTTTAGTCGGACGTTAAGTGCCGACATGACCGTTAAATGTGTCACGCGGCACACCATGTCAGCACTTAACGCCTCCTTCTAACAGCAAAGACTAAAACTTACCAATTTTGTTTTAGTTATAGTTCTCTTTATTGTGAGACTTTTTGCTCTAGCTCTCTTTATTTCTTTTCTTCCTCTTGTTTTCAGTTCGTGGGGAAGCAATGCCTTCATGTAGGGTGTCAGGATCTCCCATCTTAGTACTCCTTAGCGGTTAATCATTTTCAGGTGAGTGACTTTTTTCACAGTCTATTTAGACCATGTATTTATTTTAAAAGTTATTTATTTATTTGTAGAATTATTCTATTTGTGCATGTTTTATAAAATCTTAGGAGTTGGGACCTAATATTTTATTTTAAAGAATTATGTAATTATTTATTATTATTATTATTATTTAAAAATTTTCTTATTTAAGAAAATAACGATTTATTGTATAAACCTTATTTATTTATGAAAGTAGCTATTTATGAAATATTTATGAAACTATTTTAGAAAGTCACGAAACCTTTTAGAACTATATGGAATCACATATTTTATTGCATTAAATAATACATGTTGCGTGTATATTATTAATATTAAGTGATATAAATATTCACATGCTTAGAATTATTTGGTTAGGCTTAATAGAAACATTTAACAAAAGATTATGGTTAAGGAAAGATTCTGGTGGGAGAAAATTTTTGTTAAAAAAAAATTCTGGCTAGGACAAGACTTCGTATTTAAGCTGTCCATTGTGGCACATCTCTCTTACCTGGAAACCTCCTAAGCATGAGATCTTAGTCTATATGTATTTTTCTAAGATAAAGCATTCAATAATATTAAGTCATGTAAATGCTATCAATATCATATAAATGATTATGTTAATATAATCACGTTATATTATGTATTTAAACTGTTTTTAATGAAAGGTATATATAGGATGTAACTGTAAGTCAGCGACAACATACGTTGACCGTTGGTACCATTGTAGTAAGAATCAAGACTAACTATCAGAAATTTATGAATTCCGGTAGCATATTCTCAACTATCGTGGTATAGGTACTTGAGTAGTGTATCAGGACTAACTATTAGGGATCTATGGACTCGGGTAACGTATCCTTGGTTATCTTGACTTAGGTGCTTGGGTTATGCATCAAGATTAACTATCAGGAATCTATGAGCTTGGATAGTGTATCACTGTATCCCCAACTACCGTTGCCGAGATACTTGAATAGTGTGTCATAAGCAAGACCATAATGCTCGAGAACCATCTATCTAGATGTCTTTCTTATTTAATGATTATGTTTTGAATAAAGATTATGTTTTTATTATAAAATATTATTATCATAAATGTTCTATGCTTGTTATATATTATGTATTGCATCTGCATATCATGTTTTTGAAGCGTCTCATGTCGTCGTGCAGATGTTCATTGTGGTAAGGGGGATGGGGTTTATAGGGACTAATTAATCCCTAGACATTTTTTGGTCAAATTAATTCTTGTACTCTACACTATCCAAATTAGACAAATGTGTAAAATTTAATGACTAAGTATAGGATTAACCTTTTTTTTTTTTGGGGTTATAATGGAGATGTTGGACCCCAAAACATCTAGCGGAAGGAGTTCATTGGAATTGGAATATAATGTTTGTTAAATACATATAGCACAACTTTTTCTATCCGTTCAAAGAATTTCTTGTCACTAACGAACCATAACAGCGAACCCGAAACGTTGTCGTTTTGTCCATGTTTTTAAAATGGTAGGGGAAAGAAGAAGAGCCAAGCAAATTTCAGGTTGAACCGGAATCGTAACCACAACAATCCACGTCCGAACTGGTAGCTTTATCCATCCGAAACCCATCTCCACCATCTTCTTCTTCCTATGTTCTCTTCTCTGCTACGCCACCACCATGCCTCTTCTACTCTCAGCTACCAAAACTCCCTCCCTCCCTTCCTTCCCACACCACCACAGCAACAACAACAAGCGCTTTCATTTCCCCTACAATACCACAACAGCCCCACACCTTCTCTCTGTTCTCCGTTCCAGGCGCATTCTCCTATTACCCCCTAAATCAGCATCCTCCTCTTCATCCATCAACGGCGTCTCCCTTCACAACAATCCAGAACCTTCCAGAACCCAACCCGCTCCCCATGAGCTCCTCATTGACGCGCTCCGGAGTTTGGTCCGCTTCCTCCCTTCGATTCTCCCCGGCGGAACCTGGTGGGACTTCGACGACGCCGTCCACCCCCAGCTATCGGCTCAGCCCGTCACCGTCTGGCGCGCCCTCGGCAAAATGTGGCAGCTCGTTGCTCGTGACCGCTGGGTCATCTTCGCCGCTTTCAGTGCTCTCATTGTCGCAGCGGTGCGTGCCCCTTCCGTTTTCCCCTCCTTTTTTCTTTTCTTCTTTTTTCTTTTTGTGACTTGGAAGATGAGATTAAGGTTGGGAGCTTTTGCTATTTGGGTTTCCCTTTGGTCAGGTTTCGGAGATTTCGATTCCGCATTTCTTGACGGCGTCGATCTTCTCCGCACAGAGTGCGGAGATTGCGGTGTTTCAGCAGAATGTGCGTCTATTGGTTCTGTTGTGTGTGACTTCGGGAATATGCAGGTCAAAATCTTGTATGTACTTGCTGAATCTCATATTTGGCTTTTGCTTTACCGAAAGGGCATATCATTCTGTTTTTTCCATTTTGTGTGTGCCGTGTTGTAGTAGTTAATCCATTGTTTCCCTCACCCTTCCATCATCAATAAATCTCCTAAAAGATTCTGCGGACAGTTGTAATAAGAGGAAAGCCATATTTTTTTTAATAGTTCTGCTTAATTTTAATGTCTTGCTCGCGGGATATGAGGATTCCTAACAAGCATTTTCCTGTGCTTCAGTGGGATACGGGGTTGCTGTTTTGGCATTGCAAACATGATTCTGGTGAGTTTCTCTGCTGGGTACACGTGAATTGGGACTTCAATGGTTCATGTTATATAAGATTTGACCTTGCTGATGTATAAGAAGTATAGTTATCAAATTAAGACTATTGTAGTTGAGGATTGGCGACTATCATACCATTGGCTTTAGGTGTTCTTAACTCTGCTGTACAAATATGTTATATACACAATGCTGTTTAGGATAATGTGTTTACTTTTCTGTCTGGAGTTTAAACTTTAAATATATGCGCAGGTTAAGAGAATGAGAGAAACATTATACTCTTCCCTTCTTGTTCAGGTTCTGCTGCATCACCTAATAACCCTTCTTTGTCCTGTTGCATTTATTTATTTATTTATTTATTTTCCTTTGGTGTATGGTTTAAAGTTAACTCATTCTGCAGTGGCCTTATTGTAGGACATATCATTTTTTGACTCTGAAACAGTTGGCGATTTGACAAGTAGGCTTGGGGCTGATTGTCAACAAGTGTCACGTGTTATTGGAAATGATCTTAACTTGATAATGCGCAATGTTCTTCAGGTTGATTTAGTTATGAAAGATGTAATTCATATAAATCATCCCACATGTTAAAGACTTTAATTGGTTTTCTCATCTGCTTAGGGGACAGGTTCATTAATCTACTTGTTGATTTTGTCTTGGCCACTTGGTGTATGTACATTGGTAATATGCGTCATATTAGCAGCAGTTATGTTACATTATGGAAGGTAAATTCTCAGTTGATTTTCTTCAAATTTGTCCTTTAAAAACTTGGGAATGATTTTCTAGTGGCTTACAATGG
Organism: Nissolia schottii; assembly: GCA_003254905.1. Taxonomy (NCBI): domain Eukaryota; kingdom Viridiplantae; phylum Streptophyta; class Magnoliopsida; order Fabales; family Fabaceae; genus Nissolia; species Nissolia schottii. Next base: position 261,833 of record QANU01112481.1, read on the forward strand.
ACAAGTGCAAAATAAATGAGCATTGCTAGAGGCATGTCTGAAAAGATGAATGTATCATTCATAACATGTTCGTTAATGCTGATCGTATCGGCTCTTAATTGATTCATGCAGTAGACTCTAATTAACTATGTGAAGCCGAAGGACCCTCGTCCCGCCTCCCTTCCAGGCTTCTAACTATTTTCCTTCTTTGTCATCTTTGTTCGCTGGTGTTAATTTTGTTATATATTTCTGCATAGGTACCAGAAAAAGGCAGCAAGGTTGATTCAAGAAGTCACTGCTTCTGCAAATGATGTACAATAAGATTCCTTATGATGTAACATGATTAATAATTCCTCAATGCCATTTTAATAACAATTTTCTCATTGTTGAATCATAGGTAGCTCAAGAAACCTTCTCGCTTATTCGAACTGTCCGTGTTTATGGAACAGAAGAAGAAGAACTTGGAAGGTGATGATGCTTTTACAATTATAACGTGTTTACTACAAAGTTGTTTTCATTGTTCTGCTGATTTCACTTGTCTTGTCCATTTCTATCTCCAGGTACAAATGGTGGCTGGGAAAATTAGCTGACATAAGTTTGCGACAAAGTGCTGCATATGGATTTTGGAACTCTAGCTACAATATTCTTTATCATTCAACTCAGGTATAGTTAAGGGTTTCTAAAATAATGATATTTATCTATTTTTAGATATTTTTCCCTGTTTTCCCCTTACACCTTTAACTTGCAGTTGGAAGAAAGTTTGCTGGGATTAATTTAAACAAATAATTTCATTTTTAATTTAAAGTCTAGTTAAACCTATGTACTTGACTTCTTCTTTTATTGGAACATTTAATCTTATAGGTCATCGCTGTGCTGTTTGGAGGAATGTCTATTCTTGCGGGTCATATTACTGCAGAGAAACTTACTAAGTTTATACTCTACAGTGAATGGCTAATTTATTCAACCTGGTGGGTGGGAGACAATATTTCCAATTTGATGCAATCTGTTGGAGCTAGTGAAAAAGTATTCAATTTAATGGATCTCTCACCTAGCAGCCAATTCATAACAAGAGGCAAGTGTTTTTATTAGATATGTTAAACTTTTTCACCTGATTAAACAACTTCATATTGATTTAATACGTTTCATGCTTTCTTTGATTTTGCTAAATTCCACTTTTATGGAAACTGCACTTCCCTGCATGTTCAATTTTCAATGTGCTTGTGGATCAAACATGAACATTTTCCCAAGCCAAGAATTATATGAACTAAATTATAATTTTCCTTGTGGAAATTTAATTAGCTATGCATTAGCTAAACTTCATATTTTACTTGTAAGGGATGTGCTGGTTCTAACCGTAGTTGTTTTAGAACTTAAGGTACATTTAATGATACCTGGCACCATGGTGGTTATAAGCAGTAGTGAATAGGCCCTTTGTATTTAACGAGAGAAAAAAAGATCCTAGTGAAGCTAATACCAAGCAGACTGGGTTGTCGGAGAAAGTTGACTGCTTCACTTAATGAAAACTTGGTTTGGCGTTCAGAATAATGTTTTGATGAACTGCAGTTCACATTATGGTCATGTGTAGATATTATCAGGATTCATGACAATAGTAATTACATATTAGTAGGTGCTTGGTGCCCCTATAGTATGCTACTCCAGTGATCTATTCTCACTCCTCAACTGATAATTTTACCTAAATAAATAAGAGAAAAAGAACACTCATATGATAGAATTGTTGCATTCCTGCATAATTTTTCATTGTAGTTTTAATTTTAAATATATTGAAGATTGGTTATAATTTTGTTGCAGGAGTAAAGTTGCAGGGTTTAACCGGGCATATTGAGTTTCTAAATGTATCTTTTCGCTATCCTTCAAGGCCAATGGTAGATCTCCTATTGCTAACATTATTATCTGCCCCCTATAGTTGAAACTCGTATATTCGACTCTTTTGTTCCTCAGTTACTTCAGTGAAGAATGAATAGTGCTACAATGAAAATAATAACTACAATGCAGAGGTTTTCAAAAACTCCCACTCCTGCCAAAAAATGACGGTTCATACATTTTTCCCTTTTTTGTTGTGTAAGCTGTGTGACAGATAAGGAGTGCTGTGTGTGTTATAGTATCTAATTGTCCTCTTCTGAGGAAAATGCATGTTTAATACAGATACCGAACGCTAATGGAAATTGTAAAAAACTGCATTTTTTCCTGGAGTGTGCGGAAGGGGGTGTGGAAAGAGTTTTTTAAATCATAGTATATCAGGATTCATTTAATTGTTCCTCATTATACAGACTTTGTTGCACGTTTCTTCAATAAGAATGCAATTGCTCAGTTAGTGGAATGGTTTGCTATGATGGGTATATCTTGACTTGTGAATGTTTCTACCGCCACTATTTTGCATGACACTTTAACCTGATACACTCAATTTGATTGTCCATCTATATGTGGTTAACATTATCATTCTCAGTGATACAGGCTCAATTAATGACCTACTTTGTAACAGGTATCTGTGGTGCAACATGTAAACTTCATTGTCCATCCCAGTGAGGTGGTTGCAATTGTAAGAAGCTGTTTCTAGCATCTTCAATATGCTCCTTCCCTGCACCATGGCTAAAAGATTAATGTGCTTTTTCTTTTGATTTGGCATAGGTTGGTCTTAGTGGTAGTGGAAAAAGCACACTGGTGAACCTTTTGCTCCGTCTCTATGAGCCTACGAATGGTCAGGTAGATCTCATTTAAATTGAGAGCAGACTTGGACGGTTTGATTTAAAAGATATTTGTCAAGTTTCTTTTACAGTTTTATTTGATTGCCATGCATTCACCTAAAAACAACATAGGCCTGATATTTTTTTGAAAAAAATATTTCATAATGTGAACTTGACACTTGTTAAGCTTAAGTAAGTGAAGATATTTGCTTGTGGCTTCTTTCTCACAGAATTAGATATGTAGTAGCTGTTGCCAGTTATTCTGGTAGTACTGTTAGGGAAGATACTTTTTTGTTTTTTTACTTGAATTGAATATTTTATCAATATGAGCTTTTATTGCAGATTTTGATAGATGGCATCCCTATTAGAGACTTGGACATTAGGTGGTGGAGAGGGAGAATTGGATATGTTGGACAGGTTTTGAAGTTGCTAACATGGATGAAATTCAATGAATTTATATGGCTCTTTTCTTCTGACCTAAAAAATTGCTTGCACAGGAACCCAAGCTCTTCCGGATGGATATTAGTTCAAACATCAGATATGGATGTACTCGAGATGTAAGTCAGGAGGATGTTGAATGGGCTGCAAAGCAGGCCTATGCCCATGACTTCATCTCAGCACTTCCCAATGGTTATGAAACAGTTGTCGACGACGATCTGTTAAGCGGGGGACAGAAGCAGCGAATTGCTATTGCTAGAGCCATCATTAGGGACCCAAAAATTTTGATCCTTGATGAAGCCACTAGTGCATTGGATGCTGAGAGTGAACATAATGTCAAGGTCTTTTCTGGAAACTACTACAACCCAGTTGCCAATTAGACACATTAAATGTTAAGAGAGAGAATGATTAAGAAAATGTATTGATGTTTTGATGTCCATTATTGATGTCCATTATATGTAGGGTGTTCTTCGATCTGTCAGAAGTGACTCTACAACAAGGAGAAGTGTCATAGTCATTGCACACAGGTGATACTTTGGTTGTGAGTGTCAATTATATGGTATCTCAACTCCTATTTTTGACGTGTATGTCTTGCTTTACAGGCTTTCTACGATACAAGCTGCTGACAGGATTGTGGTAATGGACGGCGGTCATGTAGTTGAGGTTGGTAAACTGTTGGTTCATTCTGAATGCGCTAAATATATATTCTTATCAATATTCCTTTATGAAGTCCTGCCTTATTATTGTTATGTTTGTTTTTCATCAACGATGTCGAGCTCATGGGTATGAAAATTTGGTTTAGAAGGTTATACGTGTTCTCTATATTTCATAAAAATAAAAATAAAAATAGTTACTGTAATTTACCCCAAAAGCTATTCTGCTGGATCATGATGGTCATAGGACCGGACCATGAAGACAGTAATTGTTGCCATATTATTATCTGGTTGTTTAATGATGTGGGGATAAAACATATTAAGTGACCGTCATAATTTTTCTTTACTAGAACAAGGTTTTTTTAACATCTCATGCACTACCGAAGCTCTTTAGATTTCATTAATGTGATTAATGAATTCAAAGCTATACTTTATTGATTTCATTATGCTTCCATAATCCTTTGCCATCATCTGAAACGTAGCTGTCAATAACTTGTGTCCATGCAGATTGGAAGTCACAGGGAACTTCTCCTAAAAGATGGTTTATATGCGCGTTTGACTAGAAAACAGGCTGATGCCATGGCATGATCTTGGGTGTCCATTACAGATATTCTATTCTTCGGGCTTCTCTTTTTAAATGCCATATAGTGGGGCAAGCAACTTATTTTTTTCATCTTGCTGCCCATGTTCTTATAGTATTATTTATACAAGAATGTTGAAGTTTAGAGCAAAGAAGAAAGGAAGGCATATTGCTGTAGCAGTTTTGGTTCAACATGCTGAGACAGCTTCTGAAAGATTGCAGTGAATCAGATTCTTAGGCAGGTGCAAAAGCTCCATTGCTATGTTTAAGCTGCACTCATACTGTTAGTGACCCTGTAGTCTGTTCATTTATGCTGTAACGTAAGCTTAACGCTTAGAGCCATTTATTGCGCCAGATTTTAGCCAAAATTGCTTCATGGATGAAAAGTTGGTGTGTGAAACACTCATTTTGAGTGTATAAAACAATTATTTATTCAATTTTTATTAGAGTTATATTATTTGGACTCATTTTTTTGGGATATTGTGCCAACTCAAACTATTTACCATTGGATGAGATCTTAATATGACTCGTCTTATTGAAATCACATCTAATAATGGATGATATGTAAGTTAATAAGGTATCTCAAAAAATAAGTATAAATAACATTTTTCTTTTCTATTAAGTGTCATCTCATCATTTTCTTTGTCCACTTCTCGAAAGTTTTAAAATCTATCACTAAACAAATCAAACATTATCGTACTAAATTAAATCTCTAATTTATATAAATAAAAAAACAAAGATCAAAAGAATAACGACATTACATTTATTCGATTTATATGAAATATAAACAATGTGATGTATATCCATTTATTTGAATAAATACACGAAAAAAAATTGACAAAAGAATGTTGAATTTTCTATTCCGGATTATTTTGCTCTTTCCTACAAAGATAATGAAACTTTCTGATGATAAAAATGAAACATCTAGGGGCTTGAACTCTTGCTTCTACTATGCTCATTTTCTGGTGGCCAAAAAGTTGCTGCTATGAGGAAAGTGGTGAGGCATGCATAAGTTTCTGAGCTACAAAGTGTATACGTGGCAGTCCAACTAGTTTGGTGATTTGGAACAACCTGAAACAAACCGGCTAGCTTTATCTTTCTTGGACAGTTACTTTTTTTTTTCCACCTTTTTTTGGAAAATGAAAATAGTTTAAAACCATAATTTTTGTATGAATTTATTTGATCTTGTATATAATTTTATTCTTAAATGGATAAATAGGTCGTATCACTTTATATCATCCAGCCATTATCCTTACTTTTTGTTACAATTTGTGTGCGGTTGTGTAGCATTATTATTATTATTTTTCTTTCAAATGTTGATTAAACCTACGGCATTTAAAAATATCAAACCGGCATGTTTGAAGGCGCGTTTCATTATCCATAACAATTAGGCTGAAGAATATTGATTAATAAGTCTTGTCAGGTTCTTAGTAGTAAGATCGTGGCGCAAGTAAGTGCATGCATAGCTGGCACAACATCAATCCAACGAAGTTAATTTTAAGGAAATTAGTAGATTCTTTCTTATCTTGTCTAGGAAAACTTGTTGTTCTCACCCTCTAACATGACTCAAATGCAAGAAAGCCATTCTTACCCCCCCTCCCCCTACGTTTCCTAATGTGCAAAAAAAAGCCTTGGTTTCATCAAATGCCTTATAGGGGTGAAAATATCAAGTCAAACAAACAAAGCCGGCCACAACAGAACAAGGACCGCTCCATAGTCTGTAATGTTATTATAAAATGGTATCCGCTTCCCACATTTTCATTCCTTACCCATCATCACTATCTGCGAGAGAGAGAGGATGAAACATTTGCATTGCTCAAGCACTGTTTCATTCACTTGCAGCCAAATAATAATATGCTGAAGCGCTTTGTTCACTCCTTAGGCCTAGTGGAGCTCCCGCCGCCACCACCACCAACGTATCATCAGAGAGGCCAAAGAAATAGCAAGCGCCACGCGGCGGCGAGGAACAAGGAGGGAAGAAGAAGAAGCAGCAGTAGGAGCCAGGGGAGAGGGACAAAAGTGTCCCCTGATGTAAGCCTCAGATCAAATGATTTTGTCGTGAGGGTTGCTCACAAAGGTGGACAGCAAGAGGCGTATCACCATGCATTCCCTGCTTCAAACTTGATGGCCAAGTATCCCGGGATGCGCGTCGCCTCCTCCGGAGTGTTCAGGGATCCTCACAAGTCGGTGTTGGAGCCGGACGAGATGCTGCTGATCGGCCACAAGTACATCATGATGTCGCCTAGAGACGTGGAGAAACTGAAGCGCAAGCATCCCCCGCAAGGCGGCGAAGACAGAGGGCCTGAAGGGGTGGCGGCGACACTTGAGACATTGGAATTGGAAGCAGAGATAATAACTACTGAGTCTCCCAATGGACACAAACACAAACAGAATGGTGAAGTCATCAGCTTGCCACAAAATGGAGTGCATGGACAAGAGATGGTAGAAACAAGGATGAAATTCTCTCCTAATGGATGCAAAGTCCGAGAGGCAAATGGGATTGGGGATCAAGAGAGAGTGGATGCAAAGATGGATGTGGTTCCAGATGGTGGAGGACCTGTGGAGGAGCCTACAAGTACAAGGCATACAAGACGAAGAAGAATAAGGAACAAGCATTTTGTGCCGCCTCTTCCAAAGACCAGACTATACCGGGGTTTCGGGTGGCAACCGAGGCTTCCCACCGTGCAAGAGGTCTCTCCATGATAGAGTAATATTATCTGTACATTAAAAATAGATATCAAAAGTGGATACGGTAACGAGAGACACAAAACCTTGACCGTGCCTGTTGCGATGAAATGCTTTGTGTCGCTTTCCATGCTATCCACTGTTGATGTCCACTTTTGAGTTACAATTAACATCACTCCTCCTTGATATTTTGTCATGATATTTTTTGGCACCACAACTACTATTATGGTAAGGTGTTATGCAGGCTTAGCAATTTCTAGTGTTGTTTGTTGATGGAAGGGATATTTGGTAGATTTGACAAAGGATAATGTCGGAGAGAACTTCTTTCAGGAAAAAAAAAATGGAAAACTTGTGTATATTAATTTGATCTACGTAGATCTAATAGCACAGAAATGAGGTATGAGTTTCTGTTTTCTTAATACTGTCATTATCACCAACTTAATTGCTAGTTAAGAGTTAGTTAGAGTTTTCTTTCAGAGAGACAAGTTGGAGAGTAGAGAGAGAAATGAATTGAGGGGAATGAAATTGCTCATCTGTAATTTATTGCATCACAGTGTATACACAAAGCACATACACAATGGTCAACTAACTTGCAACCAATTAACAAACTCTAACTAACTCTCAAGCATTAATTTAGTGATATCTCTGTGAATAGCTCTATCCATGACGGCTAATCAATGGAGGTACTAAGTTAACTGCATGTGTTCAGTACAATAAAGTTGAAACTACAAAATCTTCTTAGATGATAAGCTCCTAGCTTTTAAATTTCAGAAACCAAAGCAGTTCATCTTAAGGCATATATTTTCTGTCTTCACGTCATCTAGTTCAGCTCTACATATGTTTATCACTCAAATGAAATCACATTCCCACAAAAGTATTATTGTTACACAAAGATCTGGTCTAGACTTCCAAGAAACCTTACTGAACAAAAAGAATGGCAAACATTCAGATGCATTCTTATGTCCCTTGACTCCCACTGCTCCACTACTCAGTTACTGAAGAATGTTTCAACTTGTGCATTGAAACAGGAGATACGAAAAATGGGTGAACATTAAGTATGCTGAATCAATAATCTTTAAATGTCTAAGAAAAACACAACAGTTCTGAAAAAGCTGGAGCAGCAGGCATGTTCTCACCTTAATTATTAAATTCCTCCCTGGAATAAGCACGGTTACATACTCAAATGTTCGAACTTAGCATGTAGACATAAAAGATTCATCATGTGCCAAAAATCAGGAATTAAGAGCTACCCCACCCAAGATATCGGTGCTGCCACACCAATCCTCTTCTCCAATTTGAACCAACAAGACAAGTAAAAACGATGTGAAAGATCGGTGCTAGTTCCTTGCACTAGTCACATGAATAAGCTTTTCTTCATACCTTGGAATGCACACTCATAAAATATAAGACAAAAGCTTAGTCAAGATCCATGTGTAAATTACTGATAGTGTAGCACCAACTGGAATAGTAACTGCCCATGAGGCCACAATCCCCTTCACAGTTTCCGATCTAACGCTGTTAAGCCCCCTCGCAAATCCTACACCCATTACTGCACCAACTAGAGTGTGAGTTGCCGATATAGGCAGCCCCAGCTTCGAAGCAAACAGAACCACAGAGGCTGCGGCAAACTCGGCAGCAAATCCTCTTGTTGGGGTAAGTTCTGTTATTTTCTTCCCAATTGTGGCTATAACTCTATAGCCCCACATCATGAGCCCTGCGACGATTCCAAACCCTCCCCATGCAAGAACATCAGTTGGAATAACAATCTCGGCTCCTTTGGCCGCACCTTGAAGAATAGCCAATGCACCGGCCAACGGGCCTATGGCATTGGAAACATCATTACCACCATGAGCAAATGACATGAAGCACGCCGAGAGGACCTGCATGTAGCCAAAGACTCCATAAACTATCTCCAGTTGGGTGCCTGTTGGACCTGCAATGTCAGAGAGGAGCCCCATGTGTTTCTGGGCAGTTGCAGCCTCCTCTTTCGGCTCAGGCTGTTGATTAGTAGTCTTGATAAGAAGATGACCAAGCTGTTTTCTGATGATTCTGTCAACTGCAAAAGCACCGGCGGTTCCACAGGCTAAGGCCTGCACAAGAGCCAGAGGAAAGCTCTTGCTAAGAGGGAAGGCAGCAAAGGAAATACTGGTTACACCCAGAAATACAGCAATTGGAGCTGCAGCGGCTGCTGCTTGTCCTGGATTTGGAGCACTGTATACAAACTGGATAGGGGAAAATATTAGTGAAAGAATTCAGCCTTATTATCCTGTCAACAGTTTTACAACAAGTGTCTATATAGTTTCTAGGATGAATTTGGATTGTGAGTTTTTTCTTTGTGCATTTGAGCTAATTGTACTAGACTGCTATTGAATGCTACTCAGCAAATGTGGAAACCATTGAATATGTGTGGTAATCCTAAAGATCGAGTGCGTACCCTCCTTATGCATTTGTAGACGAGAAATGACACAAAAGCTCCTATTAGTGGTGAGATAACCCATGAAGAAATCACCCTAGCCAGCGAACTCCAGAAAACGGCTCCAGCTCCTCCGTAGGCTAGACCAAACCCCACGATTGCTCCTACTATGCAATGGGTGGTAGATACCGGCCAACCATAATATGATGCAATCTGCACAGCACAAAATAATAAATAGCTAACACGTTTGTTTGATTGTTTGCATATATAACAAAATGTAATTCTGTTTTTTCTTTTGATGTTATCATAACTAGTCCCTCGCAAAGCTCAATGACCAGGTCCAGCCTGAAAAAAGGGAGCTATGAAGTAGTATACATGTTGTTTCGAAGAAGCAATAAGCACTTGATATACCGTTAGCCTCAAAGTATTATCTAAAAAGGGATAAGTAGTTGTACCCTTACAGATAAAATCTGATATCCATGTTACCATTTTCGTCAGTAATTTGAAAGAGAAACACAATCTTTGAAGGAAATCTGAAGAAAGTTGGTTTCAAAAGCATTACTCTTCCATTTTTGGAATTTCCATGATCCTTTAATATCTTCTCACTTTCCAATTACAGGAAGCATGGCTGAGATTGTAGTTGCACCCCCCCCCTGCCCCCCCCC
>QANU01112481.1:286148-308855 GCA_003254905.1 Nissolia schottii
TATCCAAACCCGAACCCAGCATGCCCGGATCCTCCGAACCCGCTTCCGAAGCTCCCAAATCCACCGTCAAATTCCTCTGCAGCTACGGTGGCAAGATCATCCCGCGCTACCCCGACGGCAAGCTCCGCTACCTCGGCGGCCACACCCGCGTCCTCGCCGTCGATCGCACCATCGCCTTCTCCGGTCAGTTCTCTCTCTCTCTCTCTCTCTCTCTTTTCGCTGTTCAATTTTTCACTCATTGTTCCGTTTCGTGCGATGAATCATATGAGAAGTGAGATTCGTAGTAATAACCGTAATCGCGTGTGTTGTGCAGAGCTCATGATGAAGCTGGAGGAGCTGTGCGGCTCCTCCGTTAGGCAAATTCGCTGCCAGTTGCCGGCGGAAGACCTCGACGCCTTGGTTTCCATCACCTCCGACGAGGACCTCGAAAATCTCATCGAGGAATATGATCGCGCCGCGGCGTCTCCGCCCAAGCTGAAGATCAGAGCCTTCCTCTCGCCCCCGAGATCTCCGAACAAGGCCTCCGCCGCTCCGCCGCCGTCTCTTTCGACATCAATTTATTCCTCGTCCTCCTCCGCCGTCTCCGCCTCCTCATCTTCCTCTTCGTCGTCGTCTTCGTCATCCTATCACAGCGCCACCGGTGGCGGTGGCGGTCCTAGTTTCGGTTCTGTGCGTAGCTATAAGGCGGTGGATCACTGCGTACATCAGATGCGGCCGCCGGCGGCGTATCCTGTCGCCGGCGTGAGGAGATCCGGTGGGAGGAATATTCCGGTGCGGCGCGACGGTTACCATAGTCAGGGGAACACTGGCCACGTGTGCCTCATCCACAACGGCAACTACTGGCAATAGCGATTAGCGATTGAGATTTGAGACTCCATTTGATTTCGTCCATGGATGGTGGATGATGAAAATACTATGATTAAGAAGCAGACTACGAGAAAGAAAGAAAAAAATGGCTAAAAGGAGTTTCAGCCACCAAGTCACGAGTCACGAGTCACCAGTCACCAGTCACCAGTCACCACCATAATATGTGATATAAAAAAAAATTGCGAAGAAAAAGATCAGGATATATGTGTGATGTAAAGTGGGAGTGTATAAATTGATTTCGTCGATTTTCGTGCATATATATTTCGGTCTACGGAGCATTTTCCAAAAACAATCGTCGAGAAGGATTGCGGTTATAGGCTTGTTGTGTTGTGATCCGTGCTTGCCCATTAATGAATTTCGCTCCAATTTCGATTTTGACCCCGTTTTTGTGATGATGGTGAGTTCCGTTTATTCCCTTTGTTCATTTATTTATTTATTTCGGTTGAGTTTCATAGCCAAATTGCTGTTTCCATAATCTCAGTAAGGTCCCCGTGCTTGGTTTTCTTCATTCATCTGCATATTTTATTTTTCTTTGACATGGACCTTAACCTCTTCTCGTGTGATGACTGTTAATACAACAATTTTTCTCCCCTCAAATTTCTTTTTCTGGTGTCGGAATTTCTATTTGGATTCATTCATAGTTTGCCACTTTTGCTTGCAGGTTTCAAGTCCAGAGTGGAGACTGGAAAACTTTACTCATACCAGATGCCGCCGCTTGGCACGCTACCGTATTGAGTGTTTTCATCCCCTAAATTTGGGTAATGTCTGTTTTAGTTTGTGAGAGTGTAAAGGGTGAATCATTATAAGATTTAAAATTGAAAATTTAAGTTTTTATTTTATAATATTATAAGTTAGAGATGAAATTAGTCAAATAATTCATTATATTACTTTTCCACCCCCGGTTTATTATCTATCCTCGTTGCATAGTAATCTAGCTCTCATTTCTCTAAATTATTTGTTGTCTTTCGTTGACAACTTTCACCTTTGTAAAAAGATATTCCTATTCCATTATCTTATATTAATTTATTAGAAAAAAATTATTAGCACTGATTTATTAATTATAATAGACTTAGATAGCATGTGTATTTTATTTTGTTGAATTTTTTTTTTTTGGTTGAAGTTAATTAATATACCTGAGTAGGTTTTAAACCTCACTGTTTTTAATTTGCTCCAAAAAAATTACTTATTTATTAAAAAAAAATTGCATCTCTTTTAAGTTTAGAGCGTGTTATTATAAATCAGCCTAAGTAATTGTATTTTAAAAATATTCTCCCGAAGATGTTTAATTATAAACCTTTTTTCGTATAAAATAAGTTAACATAAATATCACAAGAGTTACTTGATTTTATTCTCGTCGTCCCATGCAAAAAACCTACGGACAATTCATGTTATTTCAGGGCTGACGTGTGTTTTTTTTTTAGTGTCCTCTGCTCTTCATAAATTGACTACAGTGTTTAATCGTTCAAGATCAGTTTCTGGAATTTTGCTTTGGCCGGATTCAAATGAAGTGCTGCTCTGAAGTATGAACTCTGAAACACCGAAGACTCGTTGGATTTGTATGAACTCCGTGAAGGAATGCCAATGCGATGCTGGAAACGCATGGCATGGGGGACCATACTCCATGCAATGCAAGAAATAAAATGAATTCTATCAAATTGTGAAAATAATTAAAACTACCTCAGGACATCTGGGACACGAAATATCTTGAACTTTTAATCTATCATACAAATACTTTGTCGGCTTCAAAATAACTATTGTTTAATGTTATTCTATATGAGAATTAAGAAAAACATTGATTACTCTTCATCTTTTAAAAATGTTAACATAAAAGATCAAATTATTATGTTTGCTCCCCTTCGATAGAAGGATCGAGCCTGTTTATTTTATTTATATATATAAAAATTAAAATATCAAATTGGATTTTCGAAGGATGGCTTTTTTATTAACAAGAGGGTGTCGGCTGAAGAAAAAAAAAAAACAACTCAAACAACCACAATCCGAATCAGGTTCCCAANTGCTTCAGGTGCTTCACGTTCGTCGCTGCGTGGGTTTTCTCAGAGAGAGTCTTGAGAGAGAGAGACGCGAGAGACCGAGAGAGAGAGAGAGAGAAGTGGGTATTTTGAAAACTACCGCATAGCTGCTTTGGGCATAGCTGCTACTGCATAGTTGCTTTGGGCATGGTTAAGCTTCCCTCGGAAGTCACTGTCGTCACTGTTTATGCACGTGCTGTATCCGTGAGGCACATTTGGGCGGGAAAAAAATGTTTCAGCTGCCAACACGTGTCCATTTCAACAGTGAGATTTTTCAGCTTTCATATATAGAAGATTTTCTATCACCTATTCAAAAAATTATTATGAAATTAGATCTTAAAATTCATGATTATCACATGATAAAACAAGATTAAGAACAAGAAACACATACTCAGATTCATAGTTGTGATTTAATTAATGTCTTTTTTATTCTTTTCCCCTCTATTCCTTTCTTCTCCTTCAGTCTCTTTTAATGGTGAAAAGAGCGTTTAACCAAAAACATAGGAGAGCTCTGATGGTTCCTTTGTTTTTCCCTTATATGAGTAACTACTATCAGTTTTAAAAGGGAGAGGGAATGACCAGTTTTATCAAAATATCCCCACTAACTCTATCATCTTTTATAGAACTAATTGTCATTATCTTAATCCCCTTTTATTAGAGTTAGTACTACTTGTTACATGGACCACACTATAATGAAATTAAAATAATCTTATAATCTCCCACTTAGTTCATGTGACTACTTAAAGATTCAATAATCATAAGTGCGCACTTTACATTGGAGAGATCAAGTCATCATCCTTCATTGAATTGAGTTGATTTAATCATGGTGGTCAATGTCAATCAAAACGACATGTTTCCTTCCATGTATCACAAAATAACTCAACCCAAAGAACTTTAATCAAAGCATACTATAACATTTGACTTTAATGTCTATAACATGTTATTACACAAAAACAATACATATACATAATATGATGTGAATAACAAATAAATAAAGCAGAAACATAACTTTAACTGAATTCACAAATGTCATAACAATACAAGCAAGATAGTCATACATATGTATACATATTATAAAATCAAGCTAAAAATGACTTATAAATAATGCTCATTCTCTTTACATGACCAGAAAATGCTTTGGGCGACAACCCCTTGTTTAGCGGATCCGGTATCATCAAATCTGTATCGATATGCTCAATTGACACTTTTTGTTTCTACGCTTCTTCCTTAACTGATAAGTACTTTAAATCCATGTGTTTTGCATCCTTGGAGTACTTGTCATTCTTAGAGAAGAAGACATGTGTGAATTTATCACAATAAATTCTTAGTGACCTAGCTATACTATCGACAACACTAAGCCCCAAGACAAAATTTCGCAACCATAATGCATGAATTGTGGCCTTGAAGCATGCCACAAATTTAGCCTCCATAGTAAAAGTAGCAATGATAGACTCTTTTCCACTTTTCCATGAAATAGCCCCTCAACTAGTAGAAAGACATAACCAAATGTGGATTTTCTGGAGTCTACACATCCTGCATAGTCTGAATCTGAGTAGCCAACCACTTCAAGGCTATCTGATCTTCTGTAAGTGAGCATATAATCCTTGGTGCTTTGCAAATACCTAAGGACCTTCTTTGCAACTTTCCAATGGTCTATTCCGGGATTACTTTGATACCGACTTAACATTCCAACAACAAAACTTATATCTGATCGAGTGCATATTTGAGCATACATCAAGCTCCCAACCACAGAAACATAAGGAATACACTCCATTGTCTTTCATTCCAAATCATTTTTGGGACATTGCATTTGGCTAAACTTATCTCCCTTATAAATTGGAACTATTCCTGAAGAGCAACTTTTCATTCTAAATCTCTCTAACACTTTATTAATATAATCCTTCTGACACAATCCCAACACTCCTTGTGATCTTTCATGAAATATTTCTATTCCTATCACATAGGATGTCTCACCCATATCTTTCATTTCAAACTTATTAGAGAGAAATTTATTCACATCATGTAACAAGCCAACATCATTTGTAGCAAGAAGAATGTTGTCAACATACAGAACTAATATAATAAACTTGCTCCCACTAACCTTCATGTAGATACACCAATCAGCAGTGTTCTCTACAAAATCATATGACAAAACAATATCATTGAACTTAATATATCACTGTCGGGAAGCTTGTTTTAGTCCATATATTGACTTCTTTAACTTATATACCAATTTTCTTTTTCTGCGGTTAAGAACCCTTCGGGTTGGTCCATATCAACCTCTTTTTCCAAGTCACCATTGAGAAAGGCGGTCTTTACATCCATTTGGTGAAGCTCTAGGTCATAATGAGCCACCAAAGTCATAACAATTCTCAAAGAGTCCTTTGAAACTGGAGAGAATGTTTCTTTATAGTTATTGTTGTCCTTTTAAGTGTAACCTTTGGCGACGAGTCTAGCCTTATACCTTTCAGTGTTGCCTTTCAAGTCTCGTTTGGTCTTAAAGACCTATTTACAACCAACTCATTTTCAACCTTTAGGTAACTCGACTAGACCGCAAACCAAATTGCCATCCATTAATTTCAACTCTTCTTTCATAACATTGAGCCACTTTTCAAAATCACCACATTCCATGACTTGCCTATATGAGACTGGATCTTCATCGATGATTAAGTCACATTCATGCTCAAGTGAATAAAACACATAGTCATCTGAAATAGCTGGTCTTTTATGCCTTTCATACTTTCTTAAAGGTATTACTTGTGGTTCATCCTGCATTTTCTCATTAGTGACTTGCACATTGTTGGTCGTTTCATTATCCATATGTTCATCTTGTGGGTTTGGAATATTGATTTGTTGCCTTGGAATGTTGTGTGACTGCGATACAACAAAAGAGATAACAACCTAAGGAGAAACACTAGGTGTAGGACTTTCTACATGGTTTTCTTGAATATCCACGTTTCGTGATTCCTCACTCCCACTGAACTGACCATTTTCAAGGAACCTACCATTACCAGATTCAATTATTCTTGTACTATGGTTAGGACAATAAAATATGTACCCTTTTGACTTTTCAGGATAGTCGATGAAATAACCACTAATGGTTCTTGCACCAAGCTTCTTTTCATGTGGATTATATACCCTTACTTTTGTTCAGCAACCCCAAACATGAAGGTGCCTCAAACTAAGTTTCCTTCCTGTCCATAATTCATAAGGAGTCTTAGGAACTGCCTTACTAGGAACCCTGTTAAGCAGATACACAACGGATTTTAATGCATACATCCACAATGATAAAGGTACATCACTATAATTTATCATGCTCCTAACCATTTCCATAAGAGTACAATTCCACCTTTCAACTACATCATTTTGTTGTGGTGTATCGGGCATATATTGTGTACATATGCCCCGAATTTTGAGAAACTTTGCAAATAGACCAAGACATTGTCCTCTTTCATTGAACTTTCCATAATATTGACCACGTCTATCAGACCTCACAACATTGACTGCTTCTTGTGGCCAAACCTTTTGATATATGTTTGGTTTGCTTGCTTTTAATGCAATCCACACATATATCCCAATTATCAAAATCCAATTGAGGTAAGATTTCACTTTTCACTAACCTCAACATCCTTTCTTTGGAAATGTGACCTAATCTTTGATGCCATAAGAAAGCAAAATTCTCATTACGTTCAACATACTTACTACTAGTACTATGTTCAACATGAAATAGGGATTCAACAAAATTGACATAAAGATTGAAACGGTACAAAGCATCAACTAAAGTACTAGAATCATAATAGTACTTATGTTTATACAAGCTGAAAACACCATTACTAATTCTAAAGTTAAATCCTATATTGGCCAACTTTGCAACAGAAACTAAATTCCTAGCACATACAGGAACATAAAGACAATTTTCTAGATCTACGCAAATGAGTTCACCTAGAACTAGCCAAACTCAAGAGGAAGTGAGTTCATTATGAACTGTACCAGAAATGACTCACTCACATCCATATCCATTCTAATTACATGATCATGAATGGGTTGTGACCAATCAAATTTCTTGGTCGTCAACCCATTCATTAAGCTGCTCACAATGGACTTATCAGTAATATCCGATTGAGAGTATTCCTTAATCTTTGCCATGAATTCCTTAGCATCTTTTGTCTTAGGCATAGATGGCTTAACATTTTCAGGCAACATTATTCTCATCAAGCTTACACTCAGTCGGTTAGACTTGTCCTAAGCATGATAAAGAGATTTATCCTCTTTTGAACTAGTCTCAGTAATGGTTGCAGGCTTTTCATCCATTATTAATGTGAGGTCCAAATCCATAAATCTCAAATGGAAGCGGATTTGTTCAGACCACTCATCATAATTCAACCCATTGAACTTGACAATGCCATTGACTACACCATAAAAATTCATGAAAGCTGCAAAATTTTATACAAACTCATACATTAATACTTTGAGTAACTTTAATAACTTCAAACAACAAATTTCAGTTATGTATCTAAGTTCACCTTTGGGTGATACTTAAATTCATAACTTCAAACTATAATAATTATCAAACATACTCAAGTCAAAATGCATGTTATCTTTGGATATACAAACATGTTCAACAAGTATGTCAATATGTCACTATAAAATCATTAATTATAAGCAATGATTCACCTTTGGATAACATCATAGCATTGTAATTAATGATCTCATCACTTTAATGTGAATAATTAAATTCGCAAATAAATCCTTAAGATTGTCTCCTTTCCAAGTCAAACCACTTTGGTGACTAACAAGCTTACATATAGTCATTCCTATGTTCAATTATACTTCAACCATGATTAGCCTAAACATATAGGACCATATTTTTCATATAGCAATATCAAATGCCAGACTTTAAACAACTTTGGCAGAACCATTATTTAATACCACACATGAAGAATAAATTAAAAAAAAAAAGGAATTTACAATGCTTTCCTAGCTGCAGATGCATTATGGGGCATGTTCTCCATTGGCAGGTTCCTATGATGATTATATTTTGCATTACAGGGCATGCAATTCAATTCTTCTATATATCATAGTGCACAGCCTACCAAAGGAAATTTGCCCAGCGATTCTCCTGCATCTCCGCTTCAATTCAAATCCCACTCTCAACATTTCACCTTTATCCCAAATCTAACAATATAGGTAGCTTCTCGATAGCAACAATGAGGGAATGGTTGGAGTGATGATTAGAGTCATTTTGGTTCAAGAGGTTCACTGCACAAAACAAGCCAATATCCACTTTAAGCCTAGGGACATTTAATTCTGTAGCTATCATAGATCGCCCAAATCTCAGCCGTAGTAATAATAGTCTTTCCTAAGTGAACTGAGAATGCACAAATAAAATGAGATTAAAAAAAAAAGAAAAAAGTAATTTAAGTTAAGGAAGATAAAGGTGAAATTGATATAGAATAATTAATATATTGTAATTCTGAAAATGACAATTAATTTAAAATAAANAGATGAGAAAAACCTAAAATAGGGTCGTCCCTTTAACAAAGAAAACAACAAAAAATAGGATTTGGTCTTGGAGATAGAAGGACCTCCAGTCATGTTCCATTCAAAAGGAAGATTCCCTACGCCATCTCAGTTTTGGAAGATATACGAGAGATATTCACACCCCCAATAATCTGCAATTAATTAATTAAGACACTGCCAAACAAATTAACAAATCATGAAAGTGATATGGTTTTAGGTATCCTGCCCTACCATGTGCGATCTTTCTTTCCTATCTCTTTTTATTAGATTCATGTTTTATAGACTCATTTAGGAGATGAGACACTACTTATAGCTTATCTATTATTCGGTGTGTGTGAAAAATGATTAAAAAAAATTAAAATTTTAGAATAATGCAACATTTGTTAAGTGAACGTGTAAAATTACACACATTTTAACGGTTAAAAAGTAATCAATGTTGATAATAATAAATGCGTATAATTATTTTTTAAATGCCAATTTTAAAATCATGAGAAAATGGACGTTAAAGTTGTATTTGGATGATTAATGATCAATTGAATGAAATGGAATAGAATAGAGCTTAGAAGAAGGGAAGGGAATGGGAATCTCACTCCATTATTTGAAAATTAATGTGACAATAAATGGAATGAAGAGAAAACGAAAATCTTCATTCCCTGTTCTCCGCTATATAGTATAGGACAAACTGTGCGTTTCTACATAGTAAAAGTAAAAAAAGGTAAATTCTTTGAGACCTCTCTTTATCTCGTGGTAACCTTTGACAATCGCTTCTACGGAATTTAAGCTTTGCTCTTGACTGATCGATTGCAGTTGCAGATATGTTCCCTATCCTTTGCATGTCAGCTTTCTTAATTTCATCCTTATCCCTCCTACCCTTTGTGGTGTTCTTCTATCTCAACAAGATGATTGTCCCCTTTCGTCAAATGTGGCCCTCATCTCATCATTGATTATAGGTGTCGGTTTCAAAACAATTTCTAAATCAAGTGATAGGATATATATTGTGTGAAACTTTTAGTTTGTTTGTGTAAGTGTTTCTGATTTTTTTCAAATAACACAGGCCGAATACAAGCTGAACAAAGAACTGGGCCCAACACAAGCCATGGCCCTATAGTGAAGAAAAAGGTTGGCCCAAATCTGTGACAAAAATATTCTATTTTCCTCTTTGACCTTGAAGCCAAGAAGCCCATTTTGTGAAAGCTGCTGAAGACTAAAGCAAAATGGAAAGAAAGGACAGTCACATACATAAAGGAAAGGAATGAGTCAGCAATAAGGGTCAAGGCTAGAATGGTACTCCTTATCTTTGGTACCATCTAACGGTACTCCTTTTTTTTAACCATGAAAATAAAGTTTTATAATTTACATTTGTGGCATACTTTTTATGATTTTTTATATTTTGCGCCCAAGACTGCAAAAGTTGCTTATTTGCAACTTAGGCTCCCGGCTCAGTGAAAAAGTCCAAAATGCCCTCCATTATTCCCATTTCCCTCACCACTCCTCCCTCATCTCGTCACCCCCTTTGTTCACGCCACCGCCACCACTGCCGCCGCCGCCTCCATCCACCGCAACCACAACAACAACCTCGTCGTCGGGCTCCTCCGCCTTCGCCATAACCTGCTGCTTCCCATGGTGGCGGAAATGCAAAGAAGAATTCGAATTGTTTCTTGTCCCGTGCTTCTTCCTCGCAATGTTCTTCAGCAAGTGCTTCTGCCCTCGCAGAAACCGCTCGCTCGCGAACTCCCACCGATTCGGATCCACTTTTCTAAAATCCTGAACCCCAAAAAAAGCAGAACAAAAAAAAATTTAGTACCCTTATCCGAAATCGATAAAATTTCTAAAAAATAAGGAGAACCCAGTTGGAAAAATCAGATTTTGGAAAGTGGGTAAGGGTTAGAACATTGAATTGAATTGAAAATTAAGAGAGTGAGTGGGGTACTGTACTGTATTGAATTGAATTGAAAATGAAAGAATTTGATCGTTCAACAAAAACTCATCACTGGTGGGGATTCTGATGTTTCATGACTCATGATGGCTATTACACAAATGAAAGCTATTATCATTTTTTCATTCTCTTTTCAAGTTATTCATCGTTGTTATTATTTATTTCATATTAATCGTATCACGTATTCTAAATCACTAAAGACAAATGATGGCGTGGTGATGGAACTTAGAGTAGCTCCAAACATGTAAATTTGGAGTCCCACTTCCTTTTCTGTATACATGTGGATTTGGGTCCTACCCTACGTGATGATCTATCGAGTGTTTCCTTTCCGGTTATGTATTGTGATTTATCTGGCATTTTGCAACCTGTTTTTTTTATAAAAAAAAAAGTAGAAAACTTCTCTAATTAAACTTTAATGTTTTTTTAAAGTAATGTTAGATGACAATTTAAAATTGACAATTTTAAAACAATTAATCATAAAAGTGTGTAATTCATAGTCTACCATAATTAACCCAATATTTTTCAAGGTGTGATTGCCCCAATTAGGGGATGCTAGTCAACTCGACACCTGCTTGCACAATTTTGTGCAAAATCAAAATCATGATGCTAGTGTTCAAAGCTCAAATAAAATAAAATAAAATATAGAAAAAAAAACAAAATAAACTATTCAAGACTTTGTTGATCATTAGTTGTGCAAGACTTTTGTCGAGCAAATATCATTTCCCCTCTCAAAATTGTCAATTTAGATTGATATACTACATCAACAATAAAAATGGACAATAAAATATAAATAACGTACAAAATATAATGATAATAAGTCTCATCCACAATTAAAAAAAGAAAATATCCTCACTTTTTTTTATACGTGTGTGCGACCACCCACCAACACAGAAAGCACTCTTCTTATTCATTTTCTACATTAAAAAAATAAAGAAACCAAAAAAATAATAAATAATCTAACATCGGTAAACTAACAATCTAACACATAATAAGGTAAGGGCAAGGAAGTGATAAATAAATAAATAAGGATTTCAACATCTTCTAAATTAAGCAAAGTTGGGTTAGTTATTTTTTTAGTTCCACTTTTTTTTTAAGTGTTGGTGGTTTCTTGTTAAATTAAATAGAGTCGTGGTTTTTTTTAATCAATCATGTTGTTTTCTTTTCTCATACATGTTAATTTCTTTTTGCAATGATGTCAGAGTACTATGTACACTTTATTCCACTACTATATAACCTCTGTAAACAACCCCTACAAACAAAGAAATCAATCTTTGTGAAGAAATAATGTTTCTAATAACAACAATAACAATAAAAAAAAATCAATACTCTAAAATAGATAAATTAACATGTCAAAATAGTGATAAATAAACAAAAATAAATTAGTACCAACATTTTAAAATAAAGAAATCAACAATATAAAACAGAGAAACCAACATGCTAAACAAAGAACTAAACATCTTAAAACCAAAAAAATAAATCAATACCAAAAACAAAGTTATAAAAAGAAGGAAGGGGAGGAGAACGGATAACACATATCTAATCTAGGGCAATGCTGCAATGGGTTAGAGGAACGATGAATAAGAAATGATGAAGACAACGAAACAAAGAACAAGGGGGTTCATTCGAGGAAGATCCAGACGGGCTGTGAAGGATAAGGAGTAAGAATTTGTTCTTCCTTCCAAGTTTTGAGAGAAAAAGAAAAAGAAAAAGAAAGAGAAAGAGCGAAGTGAGGTAGAGAAAAAGGAAAAAGTTTTTTTCAATTACATATGTCTTACGTGCTTATTGTATTATATAATAATTTTATTTTGTTATTATATTTTATATGTTATTTATATATGATGTAAAATTTTTCTATTATTTTTTTTGGTTTTGTTATGAAAGCTTCCTTATTTGAAAACTTCGGGATGCGGTACACGTGTCCAAAATAGAGGACCTAGTCACAAAGGCACGTCAACTGATTCCGAAACAGCAGTCAAAATGTCCCCTGTTTCTACGCTTCCACCATCTCCATTTTCTCACCTTCTCCCTCCCCAATCTTCTTCCTTTCTTCTTACCCACAAAAATGGATCCAAACGATTTCCCCATCCTCTGCTACCTCTTGAACCAGCAAGATCCCCAAACCTATCCCCCTCCACCCACCCAGCTCCACCAATCCCTCACGACCCAGTTTCCCCATCTCAACCACCCCGAAGTCCTCCCTTCACTCACCAAACTCCTCTCCGACCTCAACGTCACCCCCACCCTCTCCCTCCTTCAAACCCTTGGCCCTCGCCCCGACCCTTCCGCCGTTTCCACTTCCCGCTCCAAGATCGCCGAGGCGGAACGCCACGTGGCGCCATCGGATATCGAGGTGTATTATATTAGGAGTTGGTTAGTTAGCTAGCTAGCTGGTAACCGTCAGTTAGTTATTGTTGTAACAAATCAATGATTCATTTAAAGCAGTGAAGTTACTGTTGTATGTATGTATGCGAGGTGCAGGTGCAGGTGCAGGTGCACCGGGCGCTGGTGAGGATGGATGACTTGCACGAGGGGTGCGCGGAGCGGCTCAAGGGCGCAGAGGAGAGGTTGGTGGAGTGTTACGGGTCTGTTGGCTTTTGGGAGGAGGTATGATAAAAATGAAGTTGGGAATTTAGTTGTTAGATGATGTTGTGGTGTGAAATTGTTATTTTTATTTATACGGCAAGTGTGCGCATTGATTGGATTTTGAGGACGATGGCTATATGCTTGTATGTGTTGTGTTTCTATATATATTACATTAATCATGAATCTTGTCTATTTATAGGCTATCATCGCCGCCTCAACTGTGGTAGTAGGAAAGCTCTAGTGCTTTCTTACATTCACATTTGCTACATTGTTCAATATTTAGATAGATAAATACATTTCTAGAATTGTATTATTCTAGACTAATTCACTACCACTGTTATTACTAGATTGTTCTAGACAATACGCATCACGTTTCATCAGGGTCATGTGTGGCGGCAGCTGGAGGGGTTGGTGGTGGTGGTGGTGATGAGGTGGATGAAGAGGTTGTTGGGATATTGAGGAAAGCGGAGAACGAGGAAGTGGAGAGGGTTGATCTCTCTGGGCGCCAGTTGAGGATTCTTCCTGAGGTGTTTGGCAAGATTCGTGGGCTTGTTAAGATTGATTTGTCTCGCAATCAGTTGGAGGTATGTATGCATGGTCTTCTATCTCAGTGCGAGTTTGTGTGTGTTAAATGTTAATGTTCAATGCAAAACCATGTGGAGCCTTATATGAGTTATGGTAACTATATGCTATGATGAATTGATGATCTTTTTTGCTTGAAGAATGCCACAAATAAAAATGTTCGTGAGAAATGAAAGTACAAGTAGCCAAGTTGAGTCATCCTCTGCCAAGGAATTAGCTAGGATGAAATCTCACTAATACAACATAGACAGCATTGATTAGGAATCTGATGTGATATGTAATTGTTCGGTTACGTCTTTGCTTGCAGTATGCTAGTGGCTCTGTGCTTGTGTACTAACTAAAGTACTTATCATGTTCTAGAGGGTTAAGACACACATGGCTCAGTTCCTGATGAAGAATTTTGTCTTGAATGATTTACGTATGCTACATGTGTGGCGTACATGTGAATTGAAGGTGTGCAGTGTATGCTTAAAATACTACTTGCGTGTAATTTAAATGCTGGTATTCCTTTGAAGTGAAGTAACTTATGTGAAATGCGAATTCTACATATTCTCATTTAGGATGTATAACGGCAAACTGAATTAGTCAATCATGTATGAATAATCATGTAAATATCCTTTATTACGGTTATTTCCCTGTTGAAGTCGAATCCAAGTGATATAACTCCATGCACCATTTTCATCGTTCTTTGATATGCTACAATTATGAACTGAGAAAATAAGACTAAGGTATGCTGAATCAATTATTATTGGGCATTCAGAAATAAGACTAATTTCAAGGTTTGCATGCCCTCAAAACAGGTCATTCCTGATTCAATAGCTGGACTACGAAAGCTTGTGGAGCTTGATGTTTCATCTAATCTTTTGGATTCCTTACCAGACTCCATTGGATTGCTGCATAATCTAAAGATCCTTAATCTGTCTGGGAACAAACTAAATGCTCTTCCTGAATCCATTGCTCTATGCAGGTGTGTTTCTTATTTGTTTTAAAACAGTTTCTTGTATACTTGATATTGACAGAACATCTGTTTCGTCCATTTTCTCCATCTGTTAAATTCGTTGTTAATGGTCAATGCAACTGTAGGTCACTGATAGAATTGGATGCAAGCTTTAACAACCTAAGGTTTCTGCCAACAAACTTGGGCTATGGACTAGTTAACCTTGAGAAGCTCTTGATCCATTTGAACAAGATCCGATATCTTCCCCCATCCATTGGAGAAATGAGATCTCTCAGATACCTTGATGTTCATTTCAACGAGCTTCATGGCCTACCTCAGGCCATTGGGAAACTAACAAATCTCGAATATCTAAACATTAGCAGCAATTTCAATGATATGACAGCGCTTCCTGAAACAACTGGTGATCTAGTTAACTTAAGGGAGCTCGACGTGAGTAACAACCAGATCCGAGCTCTTCCTTACACATTCAGCAGGCTTGAAAAATTAACAAAGCTAAACCTGGACCAGAATCCAATCGTAATTCCCCCATTAGAGGTTGCAAATCAAGGGGCTGAGGCTGTCAAGGGGTTCTTGGCCAAGCGGTGGCTTGAACTCATCGAAGAACAACAACAGAGGAGCATGGCTGAGGCAAAAAATCAGCAAGCGCAGACAGGATGGCTGGCATGGGGAGCATCAATGTGGAATAATGTTGCTGAGGTTTCTGAAAGTGTTGCAGAGTATCTTGGCCAAAAAAAAGCTCCTAGAGAACCATGGTTGGATCAACAGCTGTGATGTAAATATATCCGGAATCCGGAGTCTCTCATACGTGCTGGTATCATAGATTTTGTGTGATGTATAATATAGTTGGGGACAGAATATTGGGGTTTTGGACTCTTGAAATTGTAGACATTGTAATCAATACCTTTGGGGTAACACCCGCTGGCATATGATGTTGTCTTGTATTTCATTCCGAGAATGGTAAAGTTGTCATATAGTGTCACCTAGTGGTTATTTATGTGTTTAAATTTTGAAAACGACCATTTCCTCGTTGGTGGGACAAGGTTAAGACTGTCAAAATGGGCTTGGTCTGTTTAACCAGTTAAATAGACGAATTTTACATGCAAAAAATAGGCGCGCGAAAATTTGAAAAAAAATTAGACCGGTCTGTTTAAGCCAGCCCGTTTGGGCCCGGCTCGTTTGGCCCACGGGCCAGTCAATTTTTTAAACCAGTCAATTTTTTAAAAAAATTTTAAATAATTTTTTTTTAATTTTTTTGAATTTTTTTGAATTTTTTAATTTTTTTTAAAAAAATAAACGAGCTAACGGGTGGCCCGTTTAGGTCCGCGGGCTTAAACGGGCGGGCCTGCCCGTTTTAACAGCCCTAGGTAAGGTTGTATATATCTACTTTTTCTAGATCCTAGTACCTTGTGCACTAAGTCGCTCTTTGTTACAAGGTCAACTAATGTGCAAATATAGAAACTGCATTTCGCATCCTCCTGACGATTTTATTAAAATACCCTTCTTACTCAAACAATTTATTTAAATGCCTCTATTTCCAAGCATTTTACAAGAATATTCTTGTTTTGGCTGACGTGACATTTGCGACAGCGTGGCGAGCCACGTCAAATTCACTAACACGCCCGGCGAATCCTTCATGACTTTGCCAACCCAAACGCCACACGCGTTTAGTATTCGACAACCGGTTTGGCAAATTCAGTAGGAATTTGCCAACCGGTTTGGCGAATTTGCCCTCGGTGACTATGCACTTACCCCACCACCCCCAAACCCCACCACCATTCTCATTTTCTAAAAATCTACTATCTCTCTAAAAAAATTTTCTCTCTAAAATTCCTAGTTCTCTTTCCTGCTCTTGGATTGTTGAAGGCATGTCAAACTCTTGAATTCAATTTGTGTGATAGACTTGTAAGTTTTAATTTATTAAAATCTATAATTTAATTAGAATGTGTGAATTAATTTCTTTAAATTGATTATATAAATGCTGACTATATTAGTTTGGTGTGCAATTTATGATAGATTGATGTATAGAGTAGTATAGTATTGTATGTTGTCTATATTAATAGCAACTTATGATAGATTAATGTATAAAGTAGTATAGTGCCGTATGTTGTCTATATTAGTTTGTTAAGCAATGTATGTCTGACATAGGATGTGTTTTATACAAAATTATGTTAGTGATCAACACACAATTTTTTAATATCTATTATAGCATATAAGATGGCTCAGCATGTAAACCCTGGTCCAGAGGATGCTTCTGTTCTAGTGTTACTTGACCCCAAGGGTCGATCTGACCTACAAGCTCCTATAGCCGATCGCTCAAATTATGTCTGCATTTCTTATCAACGACAATAGCAAGCTCTGCACATAACTTGTATGAGTCAAAAATAGAAATCAAATTCTCAAAATGATCAATAGAAATCAGAATTGGTGCATAAGAATCAGACCAAAATCAGGAAAATCTTGCAAGGTTCATCCAAAATGCAAAATGAATAATTAGCAATTTAAAAGACCAGAATAAAATTAATAGGTTGGAATCCACATATTGAGATACCTTATAATAGCACTCAATCCACAAGTTGGAAACCATAGATGCACCGAACATGATAAGTGAACACAACATTCAAGTGTCTTTTTTCCATCTCTTGCTCTTCCTCAACTTGCACAGAAGGAATTTCTTTAGCTTTCACTGCAAATCAAAGTCACAAAGTGAGCACAAGAAAGTGGATCTTGAATACACTACAACAATCTAACTTCAAAACAACAATCTAAATGCAAAATATGTGCATAATCACATACTTAAATATTAAATACATTTCCTAACTACCTCTTGTTTCAGCCTGAACATGTGCCTAATCATCCTGCTTTAAATATGAAACCACCGAGTGAATTAAGGAAAAATGACGGTACAACTAAAGTAAAATTCTTTGTATAAATAATATAATGTTCTCCAATCTCTATGATTAATTCATATTATTAACACAGCACTAAAGTGATGACATGGGCAGCAGCCAGCAAGCAACCAATAAAACAATCAACAAAGACCACAGAGCTAATGTGTTTGATTTCTCAATGTTCCAGCGAGATAGTACGACTTTGCAGCTAGAAGATACGAAATTAATTCATCATTATTAAATGGTGAGGACAAGAGCAAGTGAGAGAAGTTCAAGGGAGGACAAGTAGCATTGTTTACAGACTGTAGTTACAAACATGAACTTCCTAAACACATCAATAATAGCCAAGCAATTTCTCTGGTTCTGACAAAGCAAATAGGCATAAAACAGCTTGTAAAGTAAACACCAAAACAACAAGTAGTCTTTCTTTTTAATTCAAAGACTATTGATGAATAAGAAGTTGAAAGTTATAACATGTTCACAAGGAAAAACAAATAGGAAACAAAGGAAACTTCATAGGCACTAAGCTCTTGCCTGCAAAAGGAAAAACCGCACTAATTAAGGGAAACACCAAAACTCCACCTCAGTCCAATACCTTACCCCCATTATTCCATCTATAAGAAAGTAAGTTCAAATACGCCACAATACAAGCAAATTCCAACATTAGGGTTTTGGACATTATGCTTAATGACGCCCTCTATGGTGAGTCATGTGACATGGCAATACATTTGCAATCGCTAGTAACAAACTCAGCGATTGGAATATCCTACAAGGCACGATTTACTCTGCCTCTGCCTTAACCGTTTTCTGGGCCTGCTGTGAGAACTCTCTTGTGCTCTTGTTGTGGGATGGAATTTGGGTGCTCTAAGCAATAAGACATAAATCTGATCGAAACATATTAAAAAATAAATAAAAACTAAAATAGTTATACCGAGGGAACAATTCTCATGGTAATATATACAGTTGGCGCTAATTCACGTGCTTGGTTACCGTGAGAATTACCGATAGAAATTGAAATTTCAACCATTTCCATGCAATTTTTCTTCTGTAGATAAATATAATCCCATAGTAAATAACAGGATATTCATGAAAACAGTATAGCTTGGTGTAGCTTAGTTCATTACTTGGAGAGCAAGTAAAGAGTTAGCTAACATTTATTGTTAGTTACTCCAATGGTCATTGTTAGTTAGATTCATCATTATATAAAAGCTCAATTCATGATGAATGAGAAGTTCAGATTCCATTTTTCTCTTTTCTCTAAAATCATGATATGGTATTAGTGACTTGGAGCTTCTGCGTTTTTCCTTCTCCTATCTGCATTTTTCCACTGCAATCTTTGCTTTTGCATCATGGCTTCCATGGCAGAGCTTTCTGATCCTCTGTGTCTTCATCAATCAGAGGCTCCAGGACATGTCTTAGTGTCTCAACCTCTCACTGAGGAGAATTATGCATCGTGGAGCAGGTCAATGAGGGTAGCCGGCTCCGCGAAGAACCAAGTTTTCCATGGTTGATGGTTCTTCTCTAGAACTTGATTCTACCATTGATCTTGTCTTGCATTAGGCTTGGATGTGATCCAATAACGTGGTCATTTCGTGGTTTCTCAATTCAATTTCGAAAGAAATTTTGCCTTCAAGTGTGTACTATCACACTGCAACAAAGATTTGTCTTTTTCAACTCAAGCAAGAAATCGTGCGCTTACTCAAGGTTCTCTTTTTTGTCTCTCAGTATTACTCTAAGCTGAAAGGTTGATGGGAAGAGGTAAAAGAACATCGCCCTCTATTTTCCTGTTCTTGCGCCGGTTTCAAACCGTTTCTTGAGCATTTGGAGTCCGAATATGTCCTTCAGTTTCTAATGGGATTAAATGAATAATTTCATCATATTCGAGGTCACATTTTGATGATGGAGCCTATGCCTTTGATCAACCAGGTCTATTCTATCATTGTTTAGGAAGAGCGTCAAATCTAGTTCTTCTGATTCACAGCTAGTTTTTGCTTCTAAGGAAGGTGATTCCAAGAATAAGGGTGATAAATCTAAGAATTCTAACAATGTTCCTACCTGCACCAATTGTGGAGCTACAAGATTAATCAAGAAGAACAAATCATCCAAGAACTCCAAGGTTAATCAAGTTTCTGAAGCAGTGAATGCTGGTGATCATGTGCAGATTCCCTCTGATCAGTATCAACAGCTCCTAGCTTTGCTTCAATCCCATTTGTCACATGTCACAAAGTCAAATGTTGCACCTCCAACTAAGGGTTGTGAGGGAGGTATGATTTTTTCCACTCATGCCACTCTAGATCATTTTTCCATTAATGATTGGATTGTCGATTCAGGTCCTTCTTGCCATATTTCTTTTGCATTTGTTAATTTTTCACACCTTACTCCTATCCATAATCGTTTTGATACGCTCCCTACCAAAACCAAGATTGTTGTTCAATTCATTGGTACAGACCCTGTAAATAAGGAACTTACATTTCAACAAGTTTATTTTGATCCTGATTTTGATGTCAATCTCTTATCTGTTAGTGTTTTATTAAAGGCATCTAATCGTTGCATCAATTTCACTGAAGATGAATTTGTGGTTCAGGAACAACAATCTGAAGAAGATTAGGAGGGGTGAGCTTGTTAATGGCTTATATATTCTCAAGCATCAACCTTCACCAAGATCTTCATGTGCTGTTGCAATTGTTCCTTCTCTTGTAGTTTTTAGTTCATCAAAATCTGTAGGATTTCATAATGTCAAATCCTGTAAAATTTTCAATTATGCTGTCAATTCTATTTCTGTAAGTGTTTGTCATTCTAGACTTGGGCATCCATCCCATCACAAACTATCTGTACTCAATGATTTGATACATATTTCTAATAAAACGAGTTCTTTTGATACATGTTCCATCTGTCCATTGGCTAAACAAAGAAAGCTTTCATGTCCTTTCAACAACAATTTTTCTGCTAATACATTTGATTTGTTACATTGTGACATTTGGGGTCCCTTCCGAGTTCCAACTCATGTTAGCCATAAGTATTTTCTCACTTTGGTTGATGACCACTCTAGATATACATGGGCTAAGCTCATGAAATCCAAGTTTGAGGCTTCATATTTACTACAGCAGTTCATTACTAGGGTAAAGACTCGGTTCCATGTAACAATCAAGGCCATAAGGAGTGACAATGGAAAGGAGTTAGCTATCACTCAATTTTTGCATAGACCACCAGTTTTCTTGTGTGGGTGGAGGTTCCACAGCAAAACTCAGTTGTTGAGAGGAAACATCACCACCTTTTAAATGTTGTTAGGGCCCTTTTCTTCGAATCAAAGGTTCCTTTGTGGTTATGGGGAGAATGTATCAGTACAACAGCCTTCTTAGTCAATAGAATTCCCTTATTTCTTGGCAATCTAAGAAGCAAACCACAGTTGCTCAGTCTTCCACTAAAGTAGAATATCGTGCCATGTCTTCTGCTACAAGTGAGGTCCTTTGGCTTGTTCAATTGCTCAAGGATTTGCATATTATTGTCTTCAGTGTTAAGCTCCTTTGTGACAGTCCAATCAGCAATGTGCATTGCCTCAAATCCAAGTCTTCATGAGAGGACTAAGCACATAGACATCGATTGCCACTTTGTGTGTGATCATGTTCACTCTGGGGCCTTGTCAAGCTGATACACGTTTCCTCCTCTGATCAATTGGCCGATTTGCTCACAAAGCCACTCCCTTATACTCTTTTTCATCACCTTGTCTCCAAGTTGGGAATGCTTAACATTTACATTCCAACTTGAGGGGGAGTAACAGGATATTCATGAAAACAGATTGTAAA
Source organism: Nissolia schottii (assembly GCA_003254905.1). Taxonomy (NCBI): domain Eukaryota; kingdom Viridiplantae; phylum Streptophyta; class Magnoliopsida; order Fabales; family Fabaceae; genus Nissolia; species Nissolia schottii. The sequence goes on from QANU01112481.1 coordinate 307,316, forward strand.
TATATTTATCCTGATAGTATAGCTTAGTGTAGCTTAGTCATTACTTGGAGAGCAAGTAAAGAGTTAGTTAACAGTTACTGTTTGTTACTCCCGTTGTCATTGTTAGTTAGATTCATCATTGTATAAAAGCTCAATTGATGATGAATGAGAAGTTCAGATTCCATTTTTCTCTTTTCTCTGAAATCATGATAGTAAATAAAAAATAATCAAGAAAAAAATGTCACATGGTAATTTCGATGATAATTCCCATTTTTTTTCCCAGTGATTCTTAATTAAAAAAAAATAGCATGTTCTAATTCTGAGTCTTAATTTTTTATCTAAAGGCTATTATAGTATGTGTTTAGCGAATTTGTGATGTTATTTATGATGCTGAAATGGATGCCAGAGATACAAGAGGCCTATTTGCTGGCTGAATTGCGTGCATAATGGTAGAAGAAATGTTTTATGAACCTATTATTTTTTCCATTTTTGGACACTATATAGATACACTCGAGATGTATCAAAAATGATTAATATAAAATTGAATAGAAAAGTCATCTATAGAATAAGTCTAAGAATGGGTATTGACTTTTCCTTTTTATGTTTGAATAATAGGCCCTAATGATAGCATTCAAATTACATACAGGGCGCGATGGTGCCATATTGGTGCCGACAATCAAGGAGTTTGCTATTGCTATTTATTTTGATGATTTATTTATCGTTTGGATTGATGTGTTTTAGGGGTAAAGATACCATGGTACCTTAGTGTAAAACTGGCTTTAATTAGTTAGTTTTTCATTTTTCAAGAGGTTCAAAACCGGTTGATCCAAACCAATTCAGTTTGGAACCGGTTCTAAGTAAATTAAAATGAATTACGTTCATAGAACAAAATTAAAAAGTTGATTCATATATGACTTAAATTCAGTACAATTCATGAAGTAACCACTCCATGAACAACCCATGAACACTCATGGGTTGTATGACACTTGTGTTGACTCACAATGAGGTGCACCCTACATGAAATTTCATATAATATTATATAGATAAAATGTGAGTTGATACGATATTCTTGACCTCAAACCAAAAATACATTTTCCTTTTGTCTTGAGAATTCAATCACCTTGACCTCGATCTCATTTGATTGGCCCATTAAAGTGAAGAGAGGGCCCTTTATCTGTATGGGCTGTAATAGAAGAATCTATACTGGGCTAACCAGTCGATTTACCAGGGACGGTAGGTAGTGGAACAATTTTGTTGACAAAAATAATTGGTGTAGTATTTCTTTATCTCCCAAGTCCCAACATTTTTTTTTTTTTTGTGATTGATTAGTTCTTGTGGAGCTATTGGCACCTCAACAATAGGGTATCATAATCTTGCAATTAAAATTCGTTGAATATTGTAAATCTCTAATGGGATAATTAAACTATGACTATTAACAAAATGTTATTGCCTTTGTGTCGCACAAAATCACACACCCTAAATCATTCATGCGAAAAAATGCACCTTATACATTTAAATTATAACTTATGTTCACTTTATTCATAACTATTTAAAATGTGTA
>QANU01112481.1:309052-387827 GCA_003254905.1 Nissolia schottii
AAGGAAGGGAGATGAGTATAATTTAGTAATTTAAGAGTTAATTTTTACTATTATTAAATGTTAGAAATCAATTTGCAAAGCATAAAAAAATAAATTGGTTTGCACATTTTTTAAAAGGAATAAAATGAAAAATTTCCCTAATTAATATTAACTCGTCTCTTATCATAAAATAATGCTCCAAATTGGTATGCACTTGCGTAATATGTTAATTCACATGAAATTAAGTATATGATAGCCTTTGTTTTTAAAAACAAAAGACAAAAACAACGGTAACTGTAAGTGACTTTTTCACATACAATAAAGTATATCCAATGTACCATTAAAAAAAAAGTATTAATTAACCATTGATGTAAACCATAAAAAAATAAAATAAAATCATGCATAGGTATAGTTATAGGTTCTAACTCCTAATAGGGGCATTGTGTAGATGGTTGAATTAAATATGATTAGGTCCATGCTAATGCATTATCATGGATTTAATCAAACATGAAGATCAAACCATAGGCAATTAGGTATCCGTCAAAAAAAGAAGGGTAACCTCAAGTGGACCACGTTATTATTCGATGTAAAGATGTATGACGCCTGATTTTAATCATGTTTTTTTTAATGAACCCATTCAACTAGCAAATTTGATGGTACGTTGGGAAAGTCGATTTGTGTGATTTTGATTAATGGGATCAATTTGTTAGGTTGTCGAATGAATCAACGAGTGATTAGAGTATTTTCTTTTAGAATTTTTTGTCATTATTTTATGGTTTTTGAGACTTTTTTTTTTTTTTTTTCATTTGAGATTTTATATCCTTTTTTTGGGGGAAAATTTGGCTAATTTTTTTTTTGGCTGATTTGTGTAAAATTTCTTTTTTTTTCTGTCAAGGATGGGGAACATTGGACTAAGTTGAGTAGCATTAGGTAAAAAAAAAAGGTCTTCCTCAGGTGAATGAGTCAATTCGGTTTCAAAATTCAATACATTTTTTTAGATAAGTAGAAACAATTTAATTAAAATAACACCAAACCGAAGAATATTGAGGAAAATTCAACAAAGCGCCGAGTCTCCAATCGAAGTTGCCCAATTAACAAAGCATCAAGTCGAGCGAGTTTGACGGGTTAGACGGGTTGTTCCACCCAAATTCGATGAAGGGAATTAGGAGATGAATTTGACCAACAAATAGTATATATTGGTAATATATTATTAATAAGACTTATATAACTTTATTTTTGTAAAAAATATTATTTTTATGGAAGCTATTATACTAATGTGAGAAATCATTTAATTTTTACGTATAACAAAATCATTTAATTTTTTATACACCAGTTTTTTACTAACTTTTTACCAAACTGCTGTACTCAAATATCGTTACATTAACTTTTACCGACCCATTGTAAATATGAATGTAGTATTTTGTCGTTAGTCAATTTCTCAACAATGAAAAGAAGTATATGTTGCTTACAGATTAGTCCCCCACGTGACCATATATTCATTGCAAAAGGATGACGCAAAGTGAAAGGCATTATCACCATAGTCGATTCCACCTTGGAAAAGATAGCGACGTATTCGAGCAAGTGGCACAAAGCAACGGCTTAATTTCTTGTACCACCGTGTTTGAATGAATAGCGGTCCAAGCTTATCAAGGAAATGGGTGGTTCCAGAATCTGCAGCATATGCAGATATTTCTGATGATAAACCCACGCACGTGGACAGGAATGGACCTAGCTAGATTGCAAATAAAATAAGTCTCATCGAGTAAATCCTCTAAAGTAAAGTTTAAATGTAATATTTTATTATTAATATTTTTATTATTTATGTTATGTGTAAATTTTAATTTTTTAATTAATAATAAAAAATTACACTTAATTTCATATAACAAACAATTTTATTTGAAAGGATTTATTTTTTAATTCTTATGTTAATTTTTTATATGACAATATCATATATAATTTCTTATTATTAATTTTTTCATTGGCTATTTAATCTAAAGATGTCAAAAAAGAAGTTATTTTGGAACCTCAAAAAAAATATAAAACTAATTTTTATTTTACAGTTATTAAACAAGTTAAAATAACGTTGTTTTGACATCTTTAACAATGATATTAGTATTGTTAATTGTCATATCAGCACCGTTCGTTAATGAAAAATTAAAAGACTAATTGAAGACTAAATTGATTAATAATTTATAAATGAAAGACCAAGTTAAACATTTAAAAAAAATACATTACTAAATTAAATAAATAGATATAATTAAAGGATGAAAACAGTATTTTAACCTATTTTTGGGTGGAAATAAAAGTACTAAGAATAATGGAAAGAATTCATTGATTATTTATTTTTCTCTATCCAATTTTAAGGGTCGTTTTAAGGCTTGTGCACACGGATCAAAGAATCATTAGATTAATTAGAATAAGATTAGACCCAAAAAATATAGATTGTTTGGACTAATAAATTATCAATTCCTCTCTCTATCATTTTTCACTATTTTGTCTCTGTTAAACCATTTATTTTCTCTAAATGCATTAAAGAGATAGATTAAATTGAAACAAAAAAATTTTATGATCAGTCTAACCGTTTTGTGAACAAAGTTAGAGGGATTTAATGATCAGTTAAATTTAAATTGTTAAGATTAAATTAATGTAAAAATAAAAATGTTACGAGTGAATTGATTATTTACTCCAAAGCAATGCATATAATTGGATAGAAGAAGTATTGAATTAAGGATTTTGCCAAGTGCCCTAAAATGTGAAAAAAAAAAAAATTAGATTGTTTTTAATGCAGTCACGCCTGTGCATGTGTGTGTACACATATATGCATAGAGAGAGTTAGAGTTAGGATCAAATTATATTGATGTAATTTTAAGTAATTGTTACATTATTTATAATTTTTTAATTATTTAAGTTTTAAAAAAATTGACAATTGGATTGAAACTTCATATCTTATTAAAAAGTAATTTAACGGTTAGTTTTTCAAAAAATTAAATAATTAAAAATTATTAAGTGGCATAACAATGCTTTAAGTTACATTGATGTAATTTGATCCTAACATATATATATATATATATATATATATATATATATATGATTCTAGTGAGAGGATTTGTTATATATGAAAGTGAGAGTGAATATTAGTCATTAGATCTTTCATGAATGATTAAGATTAGAATAATCATTTAAAAATTGACGATTCATGAAATATCCAATGACCTAAATTCACTCCCTTCCCCCTCTTTCCCCCCTCTATATCCATCTATCTAATCAAGGGGATTCTCCATTTTGGTGTCCAATTTTTTTCTCCTTTTTATCTTTGCCCACTATCTCACATTTTAGGTAGTTATTTAACCCACTATATATATATTTTTTCTTGTCTATATGTAACTGCTTTTAAAAATTATTATAAAAAACCTTACACTCCCTTAAAATTTAACCTCCTACACTTTTAGATTAATTTTTTTAATTTCACTGTCTATTTTCTTCCTTTTACATTGTTATTTATGTTCAATACTTGACTGACACGAAGTGCTTGTCAAGGCATACTAGTAAAACTTAAAAACATGCTTTTTAATAAAATATTTTCACTAACAAGTGTCCTAAATACACTTAAGAATACTTGTTAATTAATTTTTAGCTATACATAGAGTTTATATGTGATATCTGATATGGACCTTACCTTAAAGTCCCAAAGAAAGGCCTATTTTGGACCTCAACTCTTTAACTCGGACATGACCCGTGAAGTATGGGTTTGAGACCCGAGTTCCCAATATGCACTAACTATTAGGATTATATTTGTGTGGAGTGATAGAACTAGAATTTGTGTGATTCTGAGCCTAAGATGGATTCTTCTGATCTTGATGTGAGGTTATTGTGCTATTCATCAGGGCCTTTGCATCACCGTGAACTTCAACATTGAACTGGTGTTCTTGTTGAGGAACCAAGGATAGGACTCTATTGAGTGAAGGCAACAGTGAAATAAGCATAATCTGAGAACAATTATTAGTGTATTGATCATTCAATTCCTTGAAAAATCGAGTTGCATATTTTGCATTACGTTGTTCTTTGACTCGAGGAAGAATAAGACAGGCATTGCACATACAACAATAATAGGTAGGCATAGGACTCAGAATATCCAATTCATCAAGTAAAGACTTCAACCCAATGAAATAAGCGATAACTGAAAGATTACCTTGTCCGAATCGATACATTTCTTTGAACAAATCAAAAATTCAGAATTGATAAGCTTGAGAGTACCATTCTTGCAGCTCAAGCTAGAGATCGTGAGCATTATCAATACTTTGCACACTTGTGTAATGGCGGAATCCATGAATCGAATGAGCCAAGCAACAACCAAGGTGTTGCAGTGTCGCCAATAAGGGAAGATTGGATTGGCTAGAGACGGTTCTGTGATGCTTCCATCGATGAACCCTAACTTGTTTTTGGATAGGAGAGACATTTGCATCGATCGTTGCCAACCATGGAAGTTCTTCTCAGAAAGAAGAACCAAAACCAGAAAAAGCGTTGAACTTTCATTCGGATGAATGTACAACTAACTAGAAGGATCTTTCATATCCTCAACTCGAAATTGAGGAGTTGGCAGGTTGAACTAAGAACCCTACATAGGAGGAACACCATTGAAGGTGAGAATTGGAGCTTCAATTGTGGAAGTTTGAGCTTCTCCCATCGAAGCTGAAGGTGAGCTTTCAGAAACACGAAAAGAAATTGGGAATGAAACTCTGCAGATCCACCAAAAAAACCTCAAGAATCTTTGAGAAAATTGCTTAAAGAAACATGACCTCGTGGTGTGATCTCTCACCGAGTTGGATTTGTCGAAAGAAGCTTGAAGTTGAAGAACAACTATGATTTCTTGAGACTCGGTGGTCAAGAAGGGTAGAGAAGATGTGGAAACGTGTTTACAATGACTAATACCATAACAACTTTGGTGAAAATGTGAAAAATGAATGTTGAATCAGAGTCATATTACTTTTTTGAATAACACATGCCTAATTTAGAGTACTAGTGCCTCCAAAATGATTGGGCAAGTTGAAGCCAAGGATGGCCTGTATCTGTTGCAACAACCAATGGCACCTTCTCCAACTTTGCAGCACTATCTAATCATGCCAGCAATAAGCTGCATCACATATATCAATTCTTCCATCATATGTCATCATAGATTAGGACATAACTCACATGAAAACATGTTATTGATGCAAAGAATTTATCCTTGAATTGAATGTAATAAAAATCATATCGGTCAGGTATGTCTTTTGGCCAAGCAAAGGCATTTGCATTTTCCTGTAAGCAATACTATTAGTAAAAATCCATTTGATCTCTTTCATGCTGATATTTGGGTTCCAATACAACTATTTCTATGCATGGTCATCACTATTTCTTAACCGCAATGGATGATAACTCTAGACAGACATGGATATTTTGTAATGAAATCAAAACCTTAGACATCCAAACTTGTGCAAAACTTTTTCATAATGCTTGAAACTCAGTTTTCTACTAAAATTAAGGCCATTCGAACTGACAATGCACTTGATTTCACACGAAATAATTTTTATGAATCTAGAGGAGTAATACATCAATTATCTTGTGTGGCCACTCCCTAATAAAATGTTATTGTTGATTGCAAGCATCAACAAATCCTCAATACCACAAGAGCATTGATGTTTCAAGAAAACTCACCTCTATGATTTTGGTCTTATGCAGTCATGCATTCAATTTTTTTAATCGATAGGACACCATCCACAGTAATAGATAATTACGCACCATTTCAAAAGTTGTTCAATATAAAAACTGATTTTTTTTCCCTCAAGGTCTTTAGCAATTTGTGTTTTGCTTCAACTCTATCACAACACATAACAAAACTGATCCAAGGGATTGTAAATGTGTTTTCTTAGGTTTTAAACTTGGCATGAAAGGCTCATAAATTGTTTGACATTAATTCAAGAGAAGTGTTTGTATCAAGACATGTGATTTTTCATGAAAACATCTTTCCCTTTTATTCCATAACTCATTCCTTTGACCAATAATCCATAACTCCTATATTCCCAACCCAAACATCTCAGCATGACATTTCCACTCCAATGTATGACCCCATCCCCAATCCACCATTTACAGAACCTGCTGGCATTAACCCACCACCTCAAACTCAACTTTCTCAACCAGAACATAAACCAGTAATTAGGCTCGCTACTCCACCTCCACTCCAATCAAGTCCCACTAAAAAACCTACTAGACAGAGAAAGGTCCCTATTTATCTGCAGGATTATCATCACCACCTTTCTTTCTCATTTGCCTCTTCATCTTCAAAGCAAAGGAACAACTTTGGCAAGTATCCCATTCATGATTTTTTGAACTATAACAAACTATCACACACACACACATACAAGTCCTTCACCCTCAATATATCCACTATTTCCAATCAAAATACTCCAAGGCTATCAACTCTAAAAAGTAGCAACAAGCTATGAACGCTGAGATTGAGGCCTTGTAGAGAAACCATACTTGGGATTTAGTTGAGTTATCAAAGGGAAAATCACCTATTGGGTGTAAGTGAGTCTATAAAACAAAATATAAGGAAGATGGCACAATTGAGCACCATAAGCCAAGCTAGTAGCTTGAGGATATACACAGATTGAAGGTGTGGATTATCTAGATGCCTTTTCCCCAATCGCGAAGATGACTACTCTAAGAATCATCCTCGCTCTTGTAGCTTCCAAATCTTGGCATCTTCATCAACTTGATGTAGACAATGCCTTCCTCTATGGCACCTTAGATGAAGAAGCATACATGTCTCTACCACCGGGATTTAAGGCTACTAGTCCTAATCAAGTCTGCCACTTGAGAAAATCCCTCTACGGCCTTAAGCAGGAAAGCAAACAGTGATTCTGCACTATGAATTCTGCCCTACAGTCTCTTGGATACACTAATTGTGGCTTTGACACTACCTTATTTGTGAACAAAAATAATGACTCATTTATAACTTTGTTAGTATATGTCGATGATGTTGTGTTAACAGGAGATGCATCACAAAAATCAATCAAGTCAAATCTTTTCTACATTCGAAATTCCGCATAAAGAAAATAGGAGAGCTCAATTTTTTCCTTAGTTTAGAAGTGGATAGATCCTCCAAAAGATCAATTGTCTTGAATCAGAGAAAATATGCACTTGAATTACTTGTTGATTATGGTTCTCTTGCAGCCAAGCCAGCTCCTGCTCCAATGAATGACACTCTAAGACTTTCCAAAGAGCATGGCACTCCTTTCTCTGATATAGCAGCTTACAAGAGGCTTGTTGGTCATTTGCTCTACTTAACTACAACTAGACTTGACATAGCATTCAATGTTCAACAACTTTTTCTGTTTCTCTCATGTCCCACTGATATAAATCACAAGGTAGCAATGCGAGTTCTAAAGTATATCAAAGGTTCTCTCCGAAACGGTCTTTTCTTTCCAACAACCTTAGGCCTCAAATTGAAGGCATTCGATGATTCATATTGGGTGAGTGTCCTAATTCAAAAAGAGTTATCACAGGTATGTGAGTGTACTTAGGCACTGCCCTTGTTTCCTGGAAGGCAAAGAAACAGACTACTATCTCTAGATCTTCTACCAAATCCGAATATAGAGTTATTATTGCAATAGTCTGTGAATTGCAATGGCTTGTGACACTCTTCAAGGAACTTCAACAACTTGGTCCCTTACCAATTCTCTTATATTGTGATAATCAATACGCTATCAAGCTAGCTCATAATCCGTCCTTGTACAAATGAACCAAGCACATAAAATTGGATTGTCCTCTCATCCGAGATCAAATCACTTCTGGCTTAGTTTATTTGCTTCCCATTACTTCATCAAACCAGTTAGCGGGCTTATTCATTAAACCTCCATCAATCTATCCAAGTTGGGATTGATTAACATTATATCGATCTCTAACTTGAGGGAGGGTAACATGAAACACCCTAGGACCGCCGTCCACACGGAATTCCATCTACACCCTAGGACCGCCGTCCACTCGGAATGCCATCCACACCCTAGGACTGTCGTCCACTCAAATTGCCATCTACACCCTAGGACTGTCGTCCATAGTTCAACATCCAATATAGCAACCACACATATATCATTCAATCCATATCATTTTCAACCACAAGTATCATATATTCCCAACCACTATTTCCATAATCACAAAGCAACCATAAGTTCCATAATCAAACATAAGCAATTGCAGTTTAACAAAGAATTCATCGTTCATAACTTCACATAACTCATGGATACCAATCACACACTGTCATTAGCTTCACCAATCTCATAACATCAAATTCATCACATATAAGAAACATAATCTCATACTAGACATTTCTTGACCATAATAAACATAAATCTAGCAACTAGTAAAACAGAGTAAAACAGACGTCCGGTTTCTGTCAGAAAATGGCAATCATAAACCGGAGAGGTCAAAAACCTTACCCAAAGGTTTATAATAGTCCTAAGATCATTTTTCATGTCTAGAAATTCAGATCTTAACCCCATCACCACGAAATTTATAGTTTTCCCCTTCCTTCCAAAATTACCATTTCGCCCCCAAAAACACCCTGTTTTCTTTGGAATTTTTGTTCTCAAAAACTCGATGGACTCAAGACTTGCCCTTATGGTTTTTGATAGTTCTAAACCCATATTTTCTGAAAATCAACCCAGTTTTTCAGTCCCAAGACGTGAAATTTCCGTTTTGCCCTTTTTCATAAAAAACCCGTTTTCTGCCTGTTTGCTGAGAAATTCATCGGGGACTCCAAAAATCATAAAACTTGACATCCCCACTCAAAATTTCGTGTAGAATCCAAAAATAACATTAGTTTTTCACAATAAAAATCTCAGCATATAGTTCCCTTTAAAATCATGTCATATGCCTATTTCCGTCTTAGGCGTTCCTAAATTCTGACAGAATCACAGACAGCACCAACAGATCCAAACCATCCTCAACAACATATACATACATCAAAGTCACATAAAAAGAATCCTAACCACATATATATCTAATCATGAAACCACATAGACAGTGGTTAGAACGGTTTACCCACTTTGTGACTAAATCCGTCACCGGGCCGCAAAGACTCCGAAAGCCTTGTAACCAGTGCTCCTAGCTGTTGTAGGGATTCCTCTAGGTGATGGATGAAAGTTCTTGATTAGAGAAGTGAAGGGTGATTGCTAGAGATGAATTATCAAGGTTATGGTTAATACAGAGACTAGTGTATCTATATTTCGGCGGAATAACAGCAAAGCGTAAAAACCGGCGGAGTTTCACCAAAGGAGTGTCTTCTTGCATTTGGAAGAGCTCAAGGGCTCCATTTATAGGCCATGGGCTGATTGGCTTCTTCAAAAAGCCATGGGAAAGCTTCCTTAAGAAGACAAGGGTAAAATGGTCATTTTTGGCTCTGAAGTTTCATGAATTTGGCCATTTGGGCCTTGTCTTGGCCGTGCATGAACTTATTTCTTGGCCAATTTTGTGGCCAAAAATTTAAGGGTCCCGACAGATCAATTTTGATCAGGTTTTGATTGTTTTCAGTCCCGGTACTTCGCGTATGGTCCTTTGAAAAATATTCTGATCACATCCTTCTGATCTACTAATTTTTCTTGTGTAAGAATTGAGTTAATTTAAGGTATTTGAGAACTTTTCTCCATAACCATAAATTTTACAGATACCTTAGATACACCGTTGCACTTAATAGACAAAAATGATCTGTTTAAGTGTCTGCAAAATTTTCCTAAACCGAACAGAATTTATTCTATAAACATTTTAATTTATAAATTCGTGCAAGACCTTATTTCTCCTATTTAATTTGGAAAACCTTTACTAAGGGAAAAAGCGGAATGTTACATAACACACTATGTAAATAAATATTTTTTATTTAATTAAGAGTGCTCACTTATTATACAAGTTAGTTAGGAAAGTTAGTTTTGTTGTTAGATTCGGTTAGCATCATTTAGTTAGTGAGAGTAGTTTCGTGCACATTGCACTGAGAACTCTCTTTGTTATATATGGAGTTTCACTCCTCAACAATGATTCAGCTTTCATTTTTCACATTTTCACCAAAGTTGTTAAATACTCTTATCCTTTCTCTTGGTAAAACTAAAAAAAAATATATTTTCACACTCAACTAAATAATACCAAGCAGAGTGAGTAATATTGGTAAGTTTCTCCATTTTCTCATTCCTTTTCTTTTCTTTCCTTTCCTTTCTTTTATCTTTTTTATTTTGACAAATCTCAAATCCCAATTCAGCCTCCTATCCTATGTACCATTTCTTTTCTTTTTTTCTTAATTTTCTCCTAGAGGATTTTGAATTATTGGGTGCCATCTTCTTGAATTGAATGATCGATGTTGAAAGACCTTTAACCTATCAACTGCTGTCAGACTCCAAGTACTTCTGAATTCTGATGTACTGAAGAAAATTGTTGGGGGTGATAGTATACACGGGCATTGTAATGACAAACAGCTGTTGCAGGCAGATATTGAATTTCTCTTTTTCTTTTTTTATCAATTGAAAATGCTGCATTTTCAAAAGAAGAAGGAAAAAGGTTACTTCAATCCATAAACAGAAATTATTGGACATAATTAACACGAACAATCTTTAAATCTACACTCTGAAACGATAAAAATACACTCAAAAACAAATATTGATACACTGCGAAGCTACCCTCAGAATACAAATATTGCTTCTATTCCTGCCAAACTTCCTCTATCACTATTATAACTAAAAAATAAAAAAGGCAGGTGTTGAGTTTACTTNGGAATCAATCTAAATTCCTTGAAGTTCATAGACAGTACGCAGTGTTTAATCCTTTGTTCATACCGCGATTCCATGGAAGAAACACAAACACCAGTTACAAATCCTTTGCTGAATGGTTCTGATCGTGGAGGATCACAGCATGAGATTCACAAGTATAATCCTATGACAGATTTGATGAGCCCGTACTACATCCATCCAGGAGAGAGTCCAGGAGCAGCTCTCATTCCATTGACACTCACGGATCAGAACTACCATGCCTGGGCCAGGACCATGCGCATGGCACTCAAATCCAAGAACAAGCTTGGATTCATTGATGGATCGATTAAACAACCCGAGGTAAGCAGTGATTTATCGTTTGCCTGGGAGAGATGCAATACATTTGTGATTTCCTGGATTCACCAGTCTTTAAACCAAGAAATTCTTAGATCTGTTATGTGGTTAGATAATGCTGCTGAGCTTTGGGCCGATTTATGTCACAGATACTTTGATGGTGATGCATTTTGAATTGCTGAATTGCAAGAGGAACTATATGCAATTAAGCAAGGAGAAATGTCAATCACATCATATTTCACAAAACTCAAATCAATTTGGGAAGAATTAGATAATTTCAGGCCTATTCCTGCTTGTTTATGTACTGGTAAATGCAACTGTAGCATGGAAATAGTGAGAAATTATAGAAGGGAAGACTATGTGGTTAGGTTCATTAGAGGACTCAATGAGCAGTACTCTGGAGTCAGATCACAGCTCATGTTAATGAAATCTCTACCTACCATAAGTGCTGCATTCTCTCTGTTAACTCAGCAAGAAAGACAGCTCAGCAGCAGCCTTGACTCAAAGGCATTTTTCAGCAGCACGACAGTGCCTAATTCTGGACAAAATGCAAGTTCAGGAGCCAATTCAGGCCCTGGATCAGCAAGAGGAAGATCAAGAGGAAGAGGAGGCAGAGGTGCAGGCCGATCTGGTGCTGGAAGAGGCAAAACTTACTTTGATCCGAACATCACCTGCACCTACTGTTCCAAAACAGGTCATCCTGTTGAAAGATGTTTTAAGAAATATCCTCACCTACTTAAGGAATACAGAGAAAGAGTGGCAAATAATGTCACTGCATCTGCTGACAGTGAAATTGAAGAGAACAGCAGTACTAACACTCAGCAACAGCACCAGGAAGTAGTGAAGGACAACAGCTCTGAGCTGGTTTTCTCTCATGAACAGAAGCAAGCATTGCTAGCTCTTCTTCAACAGAGTTCTCCACAGGTTCCTCATAGCATTAACCATTTAACCACCTCAGTGCCAAATCCATCAGGTACACCGATATGTTTGTCCTTAGTTTCCCATGATCAAAGACATTGGGTAATGGACACTGGTGCCACAGACCATGTGTGCCATTCACTCAATGCCTTCCACACCTATTACACTATTAAACCAATCAATGTAAAGCTGCCTGATGGAACCATTACCCAAGCAAACATTGCAGGGACTGTAATCTTTTCCACAAATCTATACCTCACAAAAGTGCTGTACATCCCATCCTTTACATTTAATCTGATTTCAGTTTCAAAACTTATTACATCCCTGCAATGCACAGTGGTGTTTAATGACAAATGTTGTATGATACAGGATCATCATTTGAAGATGATTGGTACAGCTGACTTGAGGAGAGGCTTGTATACAATGGTTGATTCTAAATCACAAGAGCTCAAGACAACCTTAGCCAAGGCCAATAACATCACTGCTCATGACAGCATACATAATTCTAGAGACCATTTACATGATTCTGCATTTCCCCTATGGCATTTTAGGTTAGGTCATCCATCTAGGGATAGACTCAATGCCATGCACACTCAATATCCATTTATTCAATGTAACAGCAATATGAAACCGTGTGATTCTTGTCATTTAGCCAAGCAAAAGAAATTATCCTTCTCTGACAGCACAACTAGAACTATGCAGATTTTTGACCTTGTTCACATGGACATATGGGGTCCTATTTCAACACCCTCCATAGGAGGTCATAAATACTTTCTAACCATAGTGGATGACAAATCTAGACACACCTGGTTGTATTTCATGAAGCTCAAATCAGAGGCCTCTCAATTAATAAGAGACTTTGTCAAATTTGTTCAAACTCAGTTTAACAAATGTATTAAAACAATAAGGACAGACAATGGGGCTGAGTTTGCCCAGTCCAATTTCTTTAAATCATGTGGTATAGTTCACCAAACTAGCTGTGTAGAAACCCCCCAACAAAATGGTATAGTGGAGAGAAAGCACCAACATATTTTAAATGTTGCTAGAGCCTTAATATTTCAGGCATCATTACCTCATGTGTTCTGGAACTTTGCAGTGGGACATGCAATTTTCCTCATCAACAGACTCCCAAGTAAAATCATTGAAAATAAAACACCCCATGAACTGCTATATGGCAGCATGCCCCAACTTCAAGACCTTAAAGTCTTTGGCTGTTTGGCATATGCTTCGACCATACAATCCCATAGGACAAAGTTGGATCCTAGGGCCAGGAAGTGTGTTTTCCTTGGTTACAAATCAGGAACAAAAGGGGCTGTGCTCTTAGACTTATTTACAAGACAGGTTCTTGTATCTAGACATGTCATATTCTATGAGGACACATTCCCATTCTCTGTGGCTGATCCATTGCCTCAAAATTCTGAGTCACATACACTCTCTCATCCATATAATGCATTTCATGATCCATTTATGTACACAACTCCACCCACTGCAACCTCTGTTCCCTCCTACAGCATACCTGTTAGCTCTGCTGATTCCACCTTGCCTCAATCCGCATCTGCATCAGGCACATCTCATGCATCTGCATCTGACATATCCCCTGCATTTGCATCTGATGCATCTATGAGCCCTTCTTTACCCTTACCTGCACCCACTGCTTCTAATCCTCAAAGAATTTCCACAAGACCAAAGCATCCACCCAAGTATCTCCAGGATTACCATTGTATGCAAATTGACTCCTCAGGTGGTGATTGCCCTTCATCTTCAAGTAAGCACCCTATATCTCAGTATTTGTCTTATTCCTCACTGTGTGCTTCCCACTAACACTTCTCCCTAGCCATCTCATCACAATCTGAGCCTAGGAGCTATGAGGAAGCCGTGGCAGAAACATGTTGGAAGAATGCTATCAATGCTGAACTCTCAGCACTTGAGGCTAACAGCACCTGGGTTGTTACTTCATTACCTCCTGGTAAGAAAGCTGTAGGCTGTAAGTGGGTATTCAAAATTAAGTATAATTCCGATGGAAGTGTTGAGAGGCACAAGGCCCGGCTCGTAGCTAAAGGCTTCACTCAAACCTATGGCATAGACTACTTGGAAACTTTCAGCCCAGTAGTCAAGATGTCTACCCTTCGAGTGCTGCTGGCCATAGCTGCAGCTAAGGGCTGGATTTTACAGCAATTGGATGTTAACACGGCATTCCTTCATGGTGATCTAGATGAAGATGTGTACATGAAAATGCCCCCTGGCCTGTCTGCTCCTTCCCCTAATATGGTTTGCAAACTTCAAAAGTCACTATATGGCTTAAAACAGGCCAGCAGGCAGTGGAATGCAAAGCTGGTTGCAGTGTTAACAAGTTCAGGATATATTCAATCCAAGTCTGATTATTCCTTATTTACCAAGCGAAGCTCTACTGGATTTACTGTTATTTTAGTCTATGTTGATGACCTGGTGCTCTCTGGTGATGATTTGGGAGAGATTGACTCCATTAAACAGTTACTTGATGAGCTTTTCAAAATCAAGGACTTGGGAACTTTGAAGTATTTCCTTGGGATGGAGGTTGCAAGAACGTCTCATGGGATTGCTTTGTATCAGCGAAAGTACTGCCTTGATCTCCTCACTGATCATGGCTTTCTTGATTCCAAACCGGTCTCCACTCCTATGGATTATCATGACAAGTTATCAAAGGATCCTGCTGCTGACCTGGTTGATGTATCAGCTTATAGAAAGCTTATTGGAAAGCTTTTGTATCTTACTCACACCCGACCTGATATATGTTATGTTGTGGGGCGCCTCAGCCAGTTCCTTGATTGTCCATCTAAGCAGCATTTGCAGGCTGCTCATCGTGTCCTTAGATATCTGAAAGGGGCGCCCGCTACTGGTCTCTATTTCCCTTCGAATTCTGAGTTGGCCCTCCATGGTTATGCTGATGCTGACTGGGGATCATGCCCTGATTCCAGACGCTCTATCTCTGGCTTTGTGTGCTTTATTGGGAAGGCCATGGTTTCTTGGAGAAGTAAAAAACAAACTACTGTTGCTAGGTCCTCTGCCGAGGCTGAGTATCGTTCCTTGGCCCAAATCACGTGTGAGGTTCAGTGGCTGATCTCACTTTTGCGTGATTTTGGTGTCTTAATATCCAATCCTGTTTCTATTGCGTGTGATAACCAATCCGCTATACACATTGCTGCCAATCCTGTGTTTCATGAACGCACGAAACACATAGAGATTGACTGCCATGTAGTGCGTGACAAAGTGCAAGAGAAGGTGATAGCACTGCGACCTGTTCACACTAGCAATCAGCTAGCTGATGTGTTCACCAAACCATTAGCCCCTGGTCCATTCAAGTACTTATTCGGCAAGCTGAGCATGCTGAACTTTCATGCTCCAGCTTGAGGGGGGGTGTGAGCAGTATATAAAAGAAAGAAATTGAAGAAAACAGCACAAGCAGTGAAACTGCTGCTGCTGCACGCTGGAAGGCGCCAAATCCAACCGTTAAGTTAGTTACAAATGCAAATGAAATGCAAATGTAAATAGAAGTGTAAATGTAATTTAGATAGCTTGTGTTGAGTTTGTTTGTAAATAAATTCGTGTATATATACAGCTCTGCTGCTTAAGCAATACAGTTTTTGCCATTCAAACCAAATCACCATTGTTCAATTTTGGTTTCTCTCATTCTCTTCCATTCTCTTGGCGCCATGGATTTGAATTTCAGTTGCAGTCTGAAAATTCACATATGTACCATTTCTTTTCTTTTTTTCTTAATTTTCTCCTAGAGGATTTTGAATTATTGGGTGCCATCTTCTTGAATTGAATGATCGATGTTGAAAGACCTTTAACCTATCAACTGCTGTCAGACTCCAAGTACTTCTGAATTCTGATGTACTGAAGAAAATTGTTGGGGGTGATAGTATACACGGGCATTGTAATGACAAACAGCTGTTGCAGGCAGATATTGAATTTCTCTTTTTCTTTTTTTATCAATTGAAAATGCTGCATTTTCAAAAGAAGAAGGAAAAAGGTTACTTCAATCCATAAACAGAAATTATTGGACATAATTAACACGAACAATCTTTAAATCTACACTCTGAAACGATAAAAATACACTCAAAAACAAATATTGATACACTGCGAAGCTACCCTCAGAATACAAATATTGCTTCTATTCCTGCCAAACTTCCTCTATCACTATTATAACTAAAAAATAAAAAAGGCAGGTGTTGAGTTTACTTGAGTTTAGGTAGACGAATATTTAGGAGATTTAACTAATTAATCTATACATTTTGATAAATGACAATTAACATTTTACTTCTTATTTTATCCCTTAAAACATTAAATGTCATTTACATCATTTTTTATTTTGACATTTTGCTTCTTGATATGTAGGTTAATTTGTTATGTCATCTAAACTATTATTTGTCTTTAACCTAAATTTTTACAATAGATTATAACATTATATTGATTGGCAGAAATTATTACAGTTGGATTATACATGACTAGAAATTTTGTCTAAATAAATATTATGCCAAATTTGATTGTAATATATTTTTTGACGAAAATTATAATAAATAAATTTTACGACAAAGATAGTAATCCATTTATATACTTCTTTTTTATTAAAAGAAATTCCTACTTTTTTTTTGTTATAGATGGAAATTGTGTCTCTAATTACAATAATTGATCTGTATTACAAACAAAAATTCTTTATATGTAAAATCTTTTTCTATTTAGCAATTTTCTAATGACTCTTTTTTGGTTATCAATCCTTTTATGTTTTTGGCTGGGTTTGGTAACTTTGATAAAATTAGGGTGAAATGTTACTTTTGCAATGATGGAAAGGTGGATGTTATTTCAAACCTAAATAATACATAATGCAATTTATCTTTTTTTTTGGCAGAGTATTTTTTTTTTCTACTTAGGAGCCCTAGAGGAACATTTGGGAATGCGGAATGAGGGCAAGTGGGGTGTGAACACTTGACCCTCATCTAAGCAATCCTCTAATCACTTACGAACCAGTGGAGGTGTCATGTGAGCTCAGCTCAATTGGTAGGCGAGTATTTATACTTGTTATTTTGCTAACAAGTGTCTAAATTTTTACTTCATATGTTTTTGAATAATTGTCTGACTTTTTATTATATATTACAAATAACTATCAACTTCTTAAATTTAGACAATATTAATTATTTTTTTGTATTATATCTCTATTAAATAAATTTAACAGTAAGAAAATAGTGGATGAGAGAAAAAATAAAAATGACAATATTAAATAGAAGTAAAGTGTTTAATCATTTTCTTAATATTCACACATAACTCAAAGTGAACCATTAATGGAGAACACAAGTACCTTCATTTCTTAACAACTGAATTCAGAAGGTTTTTCTTTGTCTACATATTAAGAAACAAGAAGGGCTGTACGATTATCCACTGAGTGGTCTATTTTCTCAGGTCTGGACATTAATTAATAACTGAATACTACGCTTCGGAATAGTTAATGTGGGTAAGTGTATTAGGGAGTGAGAACTATAAATGAATGCAAGAGGGGGAGTCAAAAGTGGACCAATTTAAGTGGATGATGGGGCTGTGAAGTGGGTACCTACATGCTCTACATGCAGACATGATGGCCATGCATCTTAATCGATCTCTACTTCTCTATAATATTGGTGCTTTGCCCTAATACTCTCTGCATCGATCATCAATAATTTCTCTCTTCTGGTTGGTTTGTGCCGGAAGTATAAGGAGCAAATTCTGGCCAATACTATTACTATTGCAGAGGACTGAATAGTTCTTCCTTAATTGTAATTACGAGTTAATATATGATATTTAGAGATAATTCATTTAGGTATAAATAATAAATGTTAGCAAAAGTTTTTTTTTTTTAATCTAACTAGTTTAGCACCTTTGCTATGTACGAAATTTATTTTAGATTTATTAATCTTATTGTGTATATAAATTATTTGAAATTTATTTTTTGTATTTATAAAGTTTAGATAAGAGAGAATTCTAATTTTAAAATAAGAAATATTTAGTAGGACCAAGTGTAATATATTTAGTGAAATTTAAAATTTGAATTAAAAAAAATACAGTGAGGTTAAAATAAATTTAGTGAAATTTGAAATTTAAATAGGAACAATTTAGTAGGATTTAGGTAAATTTAGTAAAAATGGTTTGGGCAGGAAACATAAATGTTTTGTGTGCAAAAAAAAAGTATTCATCAAGTATTCAACAACATTAAATATTTATTTTTTCTCTCTTTCATCCACTCTCCCTTGCTCATACTCTTTATCCTTCTCCTTTTTTCATTTTTTCATTGTAACCACACACTCTCCTTTCATTTTTGTTCAATTATTTCACTTGCAACTACTTCTTCTTTTTTTTCATTCTATTGTTTTCTTCTTCTCCATTTTCTCTTCTCTTGCTCTTTTTAGTTTTCGCTTCTTGTTTCTTTATTCGTTTCTGCCGTTTTTTGGGGTTCGTCTTTATTTCTTTTTCTTCTTAAAACGTCGTGGAAAACATAAATGAAGACATTCTTCTCTGATCCATGTTGTTGTATAAATTTTGTAATATTTCTGCATGATTTAATGTTTGTTTATTTGTGTTGCAATATTTTTTATAAGTGTTGTAATGTTTGTTTATTTATTCGTGAAATGTTTCTTTACGAGAGTTTTGATGTTTATTCCTAAGTGCTGTAATGTTTGTTTCTTTGTGGTGTAATATTTTGGCATGGTGAAATGTTTGTTTGTGTGTGATATAATGTTTATTTATAAGTAAAGTAATGGTTGTTTACGTCTTTGTTCTTGTGTCGTGTAATGTTTGTTCATGTGTAATGTAATATTTGTTTATGAGTTTTGTAATGTTTATTTTAGAGTATTGCAATGTTTGTTTATTTGGGATGTAATGTTTGTTTATCAGAGAGTGAGTGAGGGAGTATGAGAGAGAATGCCTTCGCTATTTGGTTTGTATGAGTCTCATTTTATTTTATTTTGTGTTTCATAATGTTTATTCGTTTATTCTTTAATGTTTATTCATTTATTTTGTAATGTTTGTTTACGAGCGTGAGTGCACACATTTTAGAGTGTGGGTGGGGACAGGAGAAAGAGACTACAACAATTACCTTTTGGCATTTAATGCACCGTAAGTCTAGTTTTATCTCGTTTCTGTATATGAAAATATTTATTCATCAGTTCTGTAATGTTTATTCATTTGTTTATGAAATGTTTGTTCACACATCTATAATATTAATAAATAACTAGTGGATAAATTTTTTTGTGTACACATAATATTTCTCGGGTGGTAAAATTCCCTCTTCAAAATAGTAGAAAAATCTAAACATTTAATTAATATAAATCACAACGTGGAGTTATTAATTTAGCATTATGTCAGAGTTATCATGTGCAAAAGTCATTAAATATTACAAAATAGTCGTTATTAAGAACGTGTAGTGCACATGACTAATAATAAGGAAGGTTTGTGTAATATTTTGTAAATCTCGCGTAAGTCGCAAGACGAAATATATTACAAATAGATGAATCAAACGTAATTTTAGTGAATTTTAAAGCAAATCAGTGTAGTTTATTTAAACAAAAATCATGGACACATCCATGGACTAAAATGTGTTGTTCATTTAATTTGATAATTTTGTATAAAAAAATAATGTGTTTAATTTGAGTGTATGTATACACATATATATATATAAAAAAAAAAAAAAAACAAGTTCTTATAGTTTTTTACCTACTTTCTAAGTGGATAATTAACTTATTATGTTTTCACAATAAGCTGCATAGAAGATATGTCAAAGAAGATGGGTTGAAAAAGATGACTTTGAAGTAAGGGTGTAAAAGACATTTCATTAGAATAAATTAGGGCAAAACATACATTTCATTAGAAAAATGTGGGTAAACTACAAATTTTAAGTCATTAAGTGAGGGAATAATAGATCTTTCATCATCATAAGTGAGTATGAAGGTAGTTGCACATAGGGCGAGTTGAGTTGAGTTGGATTTTAATTTGACATGTCATCAATTAAAACATATACTTAATGTCAGGGACCAAAACTAAACTAAAGAAAAAGATTATTAGGGATCAAAACCAAATAAAACTTTTATATTAAGGGTCAAAATTAAAATTTATAATTTATTAGGCATTAAAACTTATTTAAACGTAAGCAGATTAATAAAGTGATAATAATAGCTTAAGTATTTTAACAAATGCTAATTTGGAAAGATAAATCATTTTTTTCTTATAATGAAATCTATTTAATGAATTTTTTAATTTTCACATATTAATTTTAAGATATAGAAAACAACGATTAGAGGTCGATACTGACACACTGTGCATTGACTTTTCTTGGTCACAACGGCTTGGCGAGGCACGGGGTTTGAAGCTTTCCGGGTGTTATCCTTTTTTTTATTCCATCCCTTCTTTCATTTCTTATAATTGTCATGCAGATTTATTTAGAATCTTGTTCCTTAGAATTGTAAACTATTTGTTAGGGGTTTCAGTCCCGAAGTTAATCCAAAAAAAAAATAGAGAATTGAAACAGTTTTGACCAACCAGTTAATTATTTTCCAGGAAATCTTGCAACTTCAACTTTATTATGATTTATTTTGTAACTAATTAAACCATATTCATTTGAACCGAAATGCTTTTCCGTTTTTCAAAAAAATATTATGCGTTTAAGTGTGACAGACATATGTGTACTGATAAACATTTTAGACGTTAAAAGTGATATAAGGTCTTATTTGCATTGTTTAAAAATTTTAGGCGTCAAATTGCACATTTTACAACGATAAAAAAGTTAAGTATGCACCAATCATAGTACAAGAAAATAAGTTGCTATTAACTCTTTATTTTTTTTTTCTCATTTCTAGTTAGCCCACGAATAGTGAATCGTACGCATGCGTTAGCGAAGGGATATATAATTTAAATAACAACAGATATAACTCTGATATAATAACATCATAGTTATATCAGAGTTATATCTGTTGTTATTTAAATTATATATCCCTTGTTAATCAAGTCAAACAATCACAATAAGTAGATTCAATTGAGATAATAACCCTCTAACCATCAAAAGTGTCATTTTTGGTCCCCTTGATGAAAGTTTATGATACAAGTTGGTCCATATGTATGTAGGGTATAAGTAGCACTGAGGTGGTGGGAATTGTGATTTCCCACATGATAGAAATTTCGTTAAAATGCGAGCAATGTAATTTGTACCATTTATTTTTGGTAAAGTTGTACTACTTTTATTTGGCAGCGTTTAGGGTGACCTATTTATACTAGTATTTCAACTTGCCACTAAGGCCAAGGCTGCAATGCACCTTGTATTAGCGTGTCATGCACTTTACGTCTTAAAAGTGAGTGGTTATAACATGTCTAAAGTGATTAAGTACATTTTCAATTTTGTCTTCATTATCAACATCTAACAAGCAGTGGTTGATGTTGCCATCCCTCCATGGCTACCGCATTGTCGTTGCCATGTCCATCTTTTCGCTTTCCCCTCCTCCTCCCCTAGTCGAACTCCTCCTTCTACTTTCTTCTACTTCGGACAACTTTTTAAGTCTGGGCTCGCCAAATTTACTACTTTACTATTGTAAGCATCGTTAATACCATGGTGCAGGAAGGGAAATTTAGGGTTTAGGGTTTAGGTAGATGGAGAAAGAAGTTTTAAGTGTTGTTACTATAACATCTTTGATAGACCAAAATAGACGAATTTGTTACTAAGCGCATTATAGCCGTTGCTTAAAATTAGTGTACGATGACGAAACACTTAAGTAAATTATGTTTCACTACAAGATAGAGTAATATTTTAAATGAATTAAATCCACTTAATTAACTAGTGCTATGTGATCATTGAATAATTTTTTCCTATTACTAAGAACTACTCTTTCTATTTTAAAGTAATTGCCAATTTTACTTTTTTAAATATTTAGGTTTTATTACGCACATTTGTTAAGGAATTTAAAATAAAATATTTTGTAAACATTAATACTTTTTATTATATTTAAAATTTATTAATTTTGTTTTTTTAAATAAAATTATATCACCTCACCTTGGCATGAACATGAAACTCAGAGAAATTTCTCCTCCTATACCAATATTAATTCCTCGATCCCTAACCAAAATCCCACTAGCTAGCACAACCGGCCATTACTCTAACCACACCAATACATCCTCCAAACAAAACTAAGAATATACAGAAGCAGACAAAGCCTGTTTTCTCTAGTTCCAAGGTCAACGCGAAAGCCACGGGAATTCATGACTTTACTCTCAGTATATGTCCATCTCATGAAACCCCCTTTTCCTCAACTTTCCAGTTCTCAGAACAGAAAGACCAAAGCAAACAGAAGCAAATTAAGCATACAAGTAATAAAAGGGGCAAAGGCGCCTGCACTGCCAAAGCATAGAATATTCACTAAAAACTATCTGGTTGAGAAGGTTGCTCATATCATGAGTCATGAAACAACTCCAAAAATAAACTCATATATATCTTCTTAAAATTGACGATTGAGTGCCCTTAACTTCACCAAAAGAAACTAGTTCAAGGGAAAATTTGTCCAATTAAACAATCATAAAAATTTATCATATCATTAACTAAGTAATACAATTCTCCAATTGATTTAGCAGGGATTAGCGACCAATTTCCTCGTTGCTAATCCTCAAAATTCTTATAATGTAATACTTTGCAAAGGAGACATATGGTATAAAAGATTCATACACCACGATACAATCTAATGCATTAATTTTTTTTTTTGGAATGAGAGAAGTTATTAGAGAGAGGAATTAAGAGTAAAGATTGTATTTGTGGTATATGAATCATTTACACTATGATGTACATAAGAATTTCTCCATTTTCTTACTCTATATCACTAAATTTCAATCATTCCCTCCATTTTGTTTTAACGGCCTACTTTTTACTTTTTAGAGTTTTGAAATATATACCAATTTACGATATCTTGGTACAATTTTTTTTTTCTATTCACATCCCTAATTATAGTAGAACATTTATTAGTATAGTGGACATAAAGAAAGTAATAATTGTATTGAAAATAAAAATTTGTTTTTTTATATGGATAATTTTGTCAATTTATATTATTTTATGCATTTACTAAGATTTTATTTTGGTGGTTTCTCTCATGCCCTATGGGGGTAAATACCTCTTCCTATTGAATTTGTCCATTTTTTATAATTTTTAGAACTAAATTCATTGAATTTTGTTATCATTTAATGATCGAATATGTCATATTGATGTGTTATATGATCTAATGTGATAAATTAATACTTTCAGTACAATATTTGTAGAGAAGTGCATGGTAAATTCAAATGGTTTATAAATTTCTAAATCTCTTACAAGTTGACTCTTTTAATGATTTAACTAATGAAAAGTTTGTTATATTCATATAAAACATGAAATAATGATAAAAATTAATGAATTTAATTCTAAAAATTATCAAAAATTAATAAATTCAATATGAGAAGGTATTTACCCCCATACATGTGAGAATTCATCTTTTTTTTTTTGTTTTTATGTTTTACTTTTGTAGTATTTAACTTTGGACAATTAAAATGAAAGGAGTAAATAATGGTAAATAGAAAGAGAAGGAAAAAGTTTTGCTTCTTGCATATCTAAGAATTTTTCCTTAGCTAGCTATAGGCATCGATATAACACATTCTAGATTATGTAATTTTGATACCAATATTTAAAATCTATTGGTTTCCACTCCGTAGTAGATGAGGGGTATGGAGTGAGGTCGGACAAACCATAACCATACCTATGAACAATAAAACCCTAAAGATCATCAATATTTTGTTTTTCTGAGTGAAAGGCCAAATTGACATTTAAACGGAGACAGGCTCAACAACCTTGGTACATATATAAATAATTAAGATCATAGATTGAAGTACTAAACTGGTTAAATGGTCACCCAGCTAGATGAGAAAACAACATAACAGAGCATATAAAGTAAAAAGTAAAACTAAAACTAATTTTAAGCATTTTGCATCCTGACTGCAAAAGCGTTGTTGAGTATCTCCGGTTACTGGAAAATATCTTCCACCATGGAGCACTCTAGGTGGCTCAACGTGACTTGGTCACTCCCCATAGGCTGAAATACGGTATCGTTGTTGAAGGCGGTGAAAGCATCAAGCTGCTGCATAGGGAAGCCATGCTGATCAAAGGGGACACCAAAACCCTCGTCCACCTTGGGAGCTAGCACGTGATCAGTCACGTGCGGAGGAACCGACCCGGTGTTGCAAAAGCTCTCGCTCGTATTCTTGGGCTTCGAATTCTTCAAGAACCTGCTAACAATCTCGTCCAACAAACCAGAGTCCGAACGCTCCAAGAGGAACTCGTGCGAGCCTTCACCGTCACCGTTGGAGACGTTACCGTTAGCGTTCATCGCGGTGGGAGGGGAGGAGATCACGGCGTTAGTGTTGGTGTTAGTGTAACCGTTGTAACCGCCATGGGATGAAGTGACCAGACTGCCCTTGTGGGGGTCGCTACGAAAGTGGTGAGGAGAAGAGAGGAAGGAAGGGTTAGAGGAAGAGCTTATGAAGTCACGAAGGAGGAGAATATTGTTGAGGGGATTGTTAGCGTTTTGCTGGTCCCAGCAGGTACCCGCGGTACCAGCAGTCCCCATGTGACGGTTATGGTTGTTGAAGGCTTGGTTGTAAAGTTTGGGGAAGTTGAAGTGGTGGGGGAAGAGGTGGTCGGTGGCGGGAGAAGAACGGTGGGGAGGGGAGGCAGGGAACACGAAGTTGGTTCTCGCCTTGAGGCCGCGCATGGCCCTGGCGGCGCAGTCGTAGGCGCAGGCTGCCTCCTCCGCCGTGTCGAACGTTCCCAGCCACCGCCGCTCCTTCGACTGCGGGTCCCTTATCTCCGCGGCGTAACGGCCCCACGGCCCGCGCCTTACTCCGCGGTACCTCACGGCACCGCCACCGCCGGTGGAGGTGGAGTTATCTCGCAGCGTCCGCTTGGTGGCGGGAGAGCACTTTTTGTGGTGGTCGGAGATGGGGTCGAGCTGCGGCGGGGGTGCCATGCCGTCGAGGCGCCTCAGTGCTTCTTCCATAGTATGTAATGTGAATGATGGAAAAAAGGTTGAAATGACGAGTGTAGAGAGAGAGAGAGAGAGAGAGAGAGATATGGTATTGGTAGGGGAGTAGGGATTGTTTTGATTTGATCTGCCTTGGGCTTGATGTGCTTTTGGTGATATTTATAGAGTGTCCTGGCATGGAGATGTGCCCATTTTTCCTTCTCAGATTCTTTAATTGCTTGTATTTTCCTGGCAAAAATAACCTGTGCCTGTTTCACGTTACAGCTGTTGTTAATATTATTATTATAACTCAATTTAATAATTTTTTTTAATTTAATAATTTTTAGATGATTACACTTATGAAGGTGTAAGACTTATGATAAATTTTACTCATAAATAGATCTCACATTTTTGTGGTAATGTAATTGTCTTTCATTTTTCATTATTTCTATTTTAAAAATAAAAATAATATTTAAACAATTTGAAAATATGGAGAGCTATTAATCACAGTCTCAAAAATATGGATCCACCATACTCAATTTTTATTTTTACGGTAGACGTAGTATATTTATGAGTGTAGTTGTTAGTTGTTTGCACTAAGTTATTCAAATTAACATAACTTTTAAAAATTAAGGTAATTAAGGCACATTATTCTTTTTAAGTTTATTCAAAAGGGTTTTTTAATGAATATCCTTAAGGCATAAGTTAAACAAATAAAAGGAGTAAGTCTTTATATCTCTAATGTATTCAGTGTCATTTAAAATTTGCAAGTCATTTTTCTTTAGATAAAAACTTACTATTTTTATTTTCTTAACCAATGTCCGTTTTTCTCTTATTAAATTACACTTGATCACCTTAGAGTATATGCAAAATTGTTCTCCACCACTATTAATTTTTCAAACTCCCATTTGTTTTTTTAATATTTTCATATCTCATCATGTCTTTTGTTATCAAAAGGTGATAAAAAATTCAAATTCAAAGACACGAACAACTCTGCTAGTATTACTTAATTTATATAGAAATAATCATCTTGTACTGACTTACTTAAATCAGTTTTTTTTTTTAATGACAATCGAGTTTATTAAACATATTTACATTGGTAAAAAAAATTAAAATAGAAAAAGGTCTTTCTAGTCCCTTTAATTAACATACACACTACTGCGCCCTCAACACAGAAATTCCGCATCCATCTGAAAGTCTGAAACTCAAACGTGCTTATGTCTCATTGGTTTAGAGGGGTAATTAATATTATTGTGTGGTACAAAAATAATTACTTATTGCACAACCCTGCTAGTTTTATGAACCACCCTGCACACACACACACACACACTGTGCATGGAAGGCACGATGATAATTTCCTCCTTGCTTGTCCTTTTTCCGCTTAATAGTTCTTCTATGGTTGCAGGCACGGAGACAGAGAGAGAGAGCGCTCTATAGCTTTCTTAGATAATTTGATTTCTTTTTTTTTTCTTCTTTCAAAAAGAACATTGTACCTGTATCTCTCTACCTTAATACTACCCCTAGTGTTCCCAGACCGCTATGCTCCTATCTCTCTACAGACAGGAGCCCCAGACTACCAGAAAAGTCCGTTATTGCCCCCCCAACCCCACCTGTCTACCTTTCCAAGGTCCAATAAGTAAACTGTTCAATTATTAAATAACAAATAATCTTGTGTTGTTTTAACTCAAAAACATAAGTACTAGAACACACAACACTGTAGACTTTATTATAATTTTTTCCCTCACCTATAGTAGGCTTAAACTCAAAACCGACAAGCAAGGATACAAATTCAACCAAGGACCAGGCACCAAACACAAACAAGCATGGAATACAATGACTAAGTAGTCTAGTTAAAATCTTTTCTATAAATACCAAGTGACGTTTTAAATTATATAATAAATTATATTTTAACTTTTGAGAAAATAGAATCCTTCACTTGTAAATAATTAATAAGTTATTCATTGAGTGATTTGAAACATACATATTTAATAGTGTACTCTGATACCATACGAAAATTTCTCTCTCAAGGTCTTAAACCCTATGTTACGCCCACCCTTGCTGCCCCCACGTTCACCTTTTCTGTTTCTTCTCCTGCCCTTTTCCACAAAATGACAAAAATATATATTAAGTAGACCCCAGGAAGGAAGTACAGGAGCACTGTGTCTCCTATTCCTTAACTCGTAGTAGTTCGTATCAATAACTTCTATTAATAAGTGAAACTGCGCAATTGTGTTCCTTTTTGGTTGCAATAAGGGCATATGAATCTTCTTCTGTGTCCTTTTCTTTCTTTTTTTTTTTTGTCTTCTCCCTTGTCGCATGCAAAGCGTCCAACACCAACTATGTACATGCTCTTGTGGTTGAAACGACGTTGGCTTCTTTGAAATCAAGAACTAATTTTAAGCCGCTGAGTTGGCGTGTTCAACAAGAGAATGGACATTTTTCCAGTTAAATTAAGAAAGTGTAGAATAAATTGGTGTGGAATTAATTTGACAATAATAATAATAATTTATATCAAAAAACTATTTTTATTCACGTTAATATATGTTGTATTTTATGTTTAAAAAAAATCTAACAGTTAAATAAAATGGCCTTAAAATTGAGACCTTTCGAGTATGCCTAGCCACCAAGTGAGAATGCGATTTTCTCCCCAGCTCGGTGACGAAAGTTTTTGGTGAGTTTTATGGTTACTTATTTTATTTTATTTTTCTTTAGTTTTCTATCCATGGCATATCTTAAGAGGACAAAAATCCTTTTTCCAAATAATTCTCTCTCTCTCTCTATTTGTTATTTTTTATCTTTCCACTGTTTCATAAGACAAACAAATCGAGATTTTTTGTGCAGAGAGGGATGATAAAGCTGCTTTTAGCTAGCAATGAGATTTTAGGAATAATGAAAAATTTTATGGGGAGTTGGAGATAGGAAATCCTCTACACTGTGATTATCATTTTGAATGATTACACGACCTGGCGGCGCTCAGAATTTGTTCCTCCAACTTTGGTTTATTTTGTTATTATCATTATTGCTTCTCACTCGTTTTTTTCCTCTTTCATGTGATCGGTATATGATTTATTTCTCATGTATATGTGTTATGTTGATGGTAAACATCAAGAATTTAAAGATCACATGCACTTGTCTGATATATATAGGTGTTTTAAAGTGATCGAGGGAATAGGCCCCGGGGGGTGTTGCTAGAAAAGGGTCTTTCTACATCTTGTGCCAGTCTGAGTCAGAAAACAAAAAGCTGAAATGGTGGAAGCTGTTAGGTTCTATGATACGTAAAGAGAGAGAGAGAGAGAGAGCTTCGTTCAAATTTTGTCTCGTTTGTTTTAGTTTTCTCCCGTGTCTCATTGCCGAAGAAGTAAGAAATAAATCTTTTTAATTGAATGTTTTCTCATGCATTTATAACATTGGCCGTATCTTATTAATTAATAATGAAATGGAATATTTAATAACACAGGATAATAAATTCAATTTAGAGAATTCATTTTTAATCAAGTTATCAAAAGCGAACTTTCAGTTAAAAGTGTTTGAGACTTTGTAAAAGCAAAACGTAAAAACATAGATGTTATTTATTGTAAAAAAATATAATTTTAAAATAATGTAAGACATTATTTGTATTGAACTTAAATATTTAAGTAATATCTTAGACCTAAAATCACACAAATTTTACATAATATGGTTACAATTCACAATTAATTAAAAAAAAGTCATTTTTATAGTTATAATACTAATAAAGAGACTATGTTGCATGAATTACTTGGTTGGAAACTAAAGAAGCAGTGCAGTTTTCCAATGTAACGTGATGCTCGTCTTCGGCACGACATGATACAACTTCTCTATGATATGACGTGATGCACCTCAAGTGAATGGTAGCAACATGAGTGAATGAATAGAAGGTCGGAGTGGAAAGTCAAGCAGAAGCAGTTGTCAAAAAAACTTGGAAAATATTAAGGCATTAGGGTAACAAAAGTCTCAAATTTTTTGTAAGAGGACTAAAGGAAATTTATTTTAGTTATACCTTTACTATAAATTGACTCAATTCGTAAATCCACAAAAAAATGTAAATGAATGCTTGTTTTATAGCTTATTTAGGGTACAAACATAAATATTTACTGTTATGACCAAAGGTGAAGGTTTTTATCACTTTCATAAAGTGTATCATATTTATTTTATTTCACTTTTGAATAACATTCAAAAAGTTTTAAGATATTAAAAACGTAAAAGTTATCACCTTTAAATTTTAAAGCGAGCTTTTAACAATACGCAGTCTTTTCGAGGCATTGACCCATGCTTGAGGTCTCATGAGTAGTTTTTAATTTCAGTACTAGCATAAAATAAGAAGGGATGTTGAGAATAGAAATATATTGAGAATAGTAATACATTTAGTGGAAAAGATAAAAACAAAAAAAAGTAAAATTATTTTAATTTTAGAATAACTTTTATAATAATTTATGTACCTTTAAAAAAAGAACATGAAATATATTTTTTATGACAACTTTTACACTAATTTATGTCTTGCCAAAAAGAAAAAACACAAAAAGTGTCTCTGTCTTCTGTGTGTCGAGAGAGAAACCAGTTGCTACCATATATTTTTTTAGGTTGTTTGCCTGGTATCTAAGGTCTAGCCTTGACTAATCCGAGTCGTGCACCTGACTATGACGGGTGAGTCTCCCAGCGGGGATAACTGCGTACACAAGATCTCGAACTCAAGAACATGCTTAAACGATACCAAGCCGCTTACCACTTGAACTAACCCCCGTTGGTTAGTTGCTACCATATATAAAGAGCGTATAGCTCTCCTAATTAACTCCATTATTCACTTAAAACCACTAAGAGAAAAGAGATTCTACCATTTCAATCAGCCTTGGTATTTTGTCTTGATTTGTGCTCCCTGACTACTTGTGAAATCTCAAAACCATAATTTTAACGAAAATGATAGTATATATAGAGAATGAACTTTTTCACGATTATAATACTCTCTTTTCTTCAAAAATTAGATCAAATATTTTTTATAATTTTCTTAAGTCTAATGTCCTTAGGCCATTTCCCAATTGAGAATGAAAATTTCAGTTCTGGCAGTTGACATTGACTAGGGAATACATGTTTGTCTCAAAAGTACAACCATCTTAAAATATTTCAAATGAATTTCTCCATATATTATAATTGCAAAATAATTGATTGTCTGATTATTTTTTTTTTTTAATCTTAAACCTAGTTATATAGAAAAAACAAACGTTGTTAGATTTTGGGTTGCGAGATTGTTTAGATTTAAACAGAAAAGAAAAAGAAAAAAAAGAAAATGGTCATTATCATTCGTTATATATCATCGTCGTCTCCCTATCTTGATAAACTGTACTATTAATCTGGACTCGGGACCAGTTGAATAGCTAACGTACAATAAAGGGCGTTTTATAATAATAATTGGAGTTTGGCATATATGTTATTGCATGCATGTTGCATAGTTCTAGCCTCCTTCTGATTTACAGAACAAGGTTTGCCCTATCTTCAACTGCAACCATCACTAGTGTTATCTTCCCGCTGCGGAAAAGCCCTACCTGAATTAAAATAAAAGCCAACCTATCAATATAACTAAAATGATTGTAAGCTTTTTTTATTTTCTTTACTTTTTTTTTTCATTTTCAAAGTTTGAGAAATTTTGGAATTGATTTGTTGTTATTAATTGGAGTAGAATAAAGAAATATGATTATTAGGGCGGTCAAAACGGGCGGGCCCGCCTGTTTATGGCCCGCAGGCCTAAACGGACCGCCCGCTAACCCGTTTATTTTTTTAAAAAATTCAAAAAATTCAAAAAAATTCAAAAAAATAAAATTCAAAAAATTTAAAAAAATTTATTTTAAAAATTAAAAAAAATTCACGGGCTCATGGGTCGGTCCGCGGGCCAAACGGCCGGGCTTAAACGGGTTTGTCCAAATTTTTTTTCAAATTTTTGCGACCCTTTTTTTTGCATGTAAAGTCCGTCCATTTAACCAGGATAAACGGACCGGACCCATTTTGACAGCCCTAATGATTGTGATTAGCTTACTCATCTTTTATTTTATATGATAAATATAATTTCATTCGTAGGAAAGCTTAACGACACTTACAAATTAAAAAAATACATCAGATATAATGTAAATATGAAGTAAAAACACTCTGAACTAACTTGGTCAATAGCTCCGCTTCTTGTGAGAAGACTATTGATGTCTAAGCATCTTTCACATCAGAGACCAACACGAAAAACGTTCTAATTTGAAGAATATATTACATCTCTTTTAGCCACAGATCTGATCATTTTTATCATTTATAACACAAGACAAAAAGAAACATCCATAAAACAAACCAACATAACTATGAGGAAGACCTAAATTATCACAAATTAGAAAATTATAACACAAGATAAGTCATTTCAAGAAACAACTTATCCAAATACTTATACTCAAGGTCTAATAGATTTAAGCATTTTATTTAATAAATAATATTTAAGTCATAAAAAACAAAAAATGGTAGGACTGTCACTAAAAAAATGATGAGAGACTCCTCTCTAATACTCACACAAACGAAAGGAAAGTAGAGAGAAGAGAGAAAAATCTGTTTACTCATCTATAATAATGACTAAGTAAGAATTACCAAAATAAATAATCACTATGTCATATAGTTTTCATAAATAAATGTTAATAAAAGCTCTAACGTAACTCACTCGTTTTATCAATTAACAATTTTCATGGCCCCTTCTAGTCCCAACTCCCAAATGGCCTAATTATCATAGCTAAATGGAATTTAGATTCAGACACTACTCACTAATCCGTATTAACTATATAACCACATGTTATTGTGGTCACAGTTTGGTACATTAGATTTAAATTCTAAATTAATTGTCAAAGAATTTTTATTAATATTAGGGGTGTCAAAACGGGCGGGCCCAGCCCATTTAGGCCCGCCCGTTAAGGCCCGGCTCGTTAAGGCCGCGGGCCTAAACGGGCCGGGCAAAAAATATGCATATTTTTTAAGTCCGGCTCGTTTATGGTCGGTCCGTGGGCCTAAACGGGCCGCCCGCCAGCCCATTTATTTTTTAAAAAATATTTAAAAAATTAAAAAAATTCAAAAAAGTCTAAAAAAGGTTCAACAAAATTCAAAAAAAATTATTTAAAAATTATTTTTAAAAAATTCATGGGTAAACGGGCCAGCCTGCGGGCCAAACGGGTCGGGCCTAAACGGACCGGGCTTAAACGAGTCGGTCCAATTTTTTTTTAAATTTTCGCGAGCCTATTTTTTGCATGTAAAGCCTGTCCATTTAACCGGGTAAATGGGCCGGGTAAACGGGCTGGACCCATTTTGGCAGCCCTAATTAATATTGTAAATACGAGTAGCTCAGTTAGTTGTGCTTTGTTGATAGGAGTTAGTATTATTGTCAATTAATACTGATTGAGCTTTTAGCGCAGGAGATTCTTACATGCTCTCAAGAATAAGATTTTATATTTTATCGAGTGTCTCACATATTAGTATTATTGGCCAATATTGTAAATCATAATATTAATGTGTACAGGGATGGCAATGGGTAGAATAGGGTAAGGTATTATTAGCTCAACCCTGTCTCTACCTTAACCTATTGGATTAAAAAAACCCTACCCTACCTTACCCATAATTTTTATAAATCAAAATCCTAGCCCTGTCCATAGAAAATATTTAAGCTAGCTCTTACTCTACTTTACCTTACACATTACTTTTTGAAAAATATTTTTATGTTTACAGCAGTGTCAGCTATATTTAATTTAGTACCTAAAAATAACATAATTTAAATTAACAACTACACAATTCATAAAAATTAAATAACAATAAGAATTTTAATACAACAAAATCATAAATTATATCAAGTATCATAATCTCTAATCTTAACCACTAGAAGACATAACTCAATTTGTTTGATATATAGAGAAAAATAAACTACGACATATGTAATATGCAAAACGATCATTTAATACCAAAGAAAAAAATCAAGGAAATTCCTAACTGTGCGGATAATATAGGGTAATTATCTGTACGGGTAAATATACATACAAGAGCAATTTTTTACCCTACCCAATGGGTTGGGTTGGAATTGGTATCGGTAGGTAGGGTTGGAATTAGTGTCCCTAAATGTGTAAGACATTCAATTAAACAAAATACAGTGCTCTTGCTCCTGGATTAATAACTATGGATTTTGGTGGTTTCTCACATTAGCACGTCACGAGTTAGGAATTAAACCACGAGTTCAAAACGTCGTGTTTATGTTACAGTAAGCTCTTATATATAGAGAGAGAGAGAGAGAAGGGTTCTTTCTTTAGTACCTAAAGTTTTATGAAGGTACCGATATCTCATTGTATATGTTGTAATTTAATTATAAACTTAAAATAATAAATAATTTGAGTTAGTAAGATATTTGACAAAATCTTAAATATTATGGTATCAATATCCTTGAAGTTTATGAGGGTATTGTGTATATAAGAGTGAGATGAGTCAATCTTAATTATTAGATCTTTTATAAATGATCAAGATTAGAAGTTGTGAAGATGTCACATAATCACTTAAAAATCACATGACTTTTTTATTCTAATTTTGATCATTCATAAAAGATATATATATATATATATATATATATATTCTTTTTAATGGAAAAATATTATTTGTACTTATCAATCATGGAAATTAAAGCCACTAAGATTGATCTAGTGGTGAGAATTTTAGGTAGTTTGCATGAGGTTAAGTTTAAAAACTATTGGATAAAATCTTAGCAAGGTGTGATTCCATTGAAATATCATCTAATTATGAATGAGTATTGCGGAGTCAAAACAGTGTCCCAAAACTAATGAACCCAAATAACATAACTCTTTTTAATGCATCAAATATGTTAAGCCAATATAAGGGCAGAAATGTGTGTTGACGAGGGATGCTACTTAGGTCGGTTAAATTAGTTTCCCTGCATTTTTTTTACCAAATTAATTTCTCTAGAACATCAAGCAAGCCAAATTAGTATTCCTAATTTTTTTTTTCCAAATTGATCATTGACAAATTTTAAAGTAGGACACGTTAGTCCCTATATAACGGAGAATGCCTATGTAAACGTGATTGGAGTTCATTAATCCTGTTTCACTTGTACACAATTCATCCAACTCGAAACAATGATGACGATTTCTTTGTAGGCTAAAAGCCTTAATCAATAATGAACATGAAGTGCCTTTTTGTTGTACCAAAGCTTGCTATTGCTAATGTCTTTGCAAAAGTTCTTTCATGTTGGTTTTGGGCTACTTGAAGTGGACAAAATAATACAAAAGTAAAACAGGTTTAATGATGATACGTCACCCGTTAACATTCATGTAGGCAGTCTCTGTTAGGTATCTTGGCGAAGCAAGTGACATGTCTTACTTTTACATTTGGTAGAAACTAATTTAGCAAAAAAATTTAGGGAGATTAATATGATCGACTTGAAATTTTAGAATGATCAATTTGACAAAAGAAAATTAGAAGGACTAATTTATTCGATTTAAAATTTTTTATGGCCAATTAATTTGGGGCATCACTCTAAGTAAAAAGTTATTTTTAAATAGTTTTTTTTTTTAATGAAAGGTAATGAAAAAAAAATAAAATTATATTATTATATAGGATCAGGTGCTCTATTTTTAAAATATTATATATATATATATATATATATATATATATATATTATCATCATTAAACTAATGATTATTTTTGAAATTTAAACAATTATACTACACTCTCTAAAAACCCAAATGATAAAATTTCCAAAATAAATAACCCTAAAGCTTGAATATTAATTCTTTATGAGAATGCAGTTCATTATCTCATTAATTATCACTAAACAGCTCGCTTAAGTCTATATAGGGATAAAAATAGGTTGGATTAGGTAGAGTTTGTGTCAAACTTACCCTGCTCTGCAATCTATTGAATAAAATAAAATTTACTTTTACTATATTCGCGAGTTTTAAAAATAAAAATCTGCACCCTACTCATATATTAATCTAAACTTGCACTCTACTTTGTTGTACCACTACTTTTAATTTTTTTTAATTATACTCACATAAATGTCAACGTACTACAAAAACATAATTATCTTGAAACATATACACCAACAACCACATAATTTAAACTACTGTCTAAAAAATTCATGAAAGTTAAACAAACATAAACCCTTTTACTATAACAAGGCCAAAAATTAAACGAATATCATAATCTCTAATTATAACAATTAAAAAACATAATATTTGTAATTTGTTTGATACATAGAAGAAAGTGAAAGACAAAATTGGTGGATGTATCTCTTGTTTGCTCTCACCATTATTGTGGGACCTTCATGAATCTATCTAGCTAACAATAAATTAGGAATACAAAATAAATCAAAAACAATCCTTCAAAAAAAATTAAAATTCATGCCTTAACATCAAATTTAGGATGGTAGGAGAAGCGTCTGATTAGGGTTACATAACTTACATTACAATTAATACTTTATAAAAATACTAATACATAAAATCAAAATTATATATACTAGTGAGCTTTGACAGACATGTGCCTATATCAAGTATGTAAAATAAAGAGAATGGTTATTACGACCAAATTAAAAAACAAAAAAAGAGTGGTTATTGTTTTAGGTAGTTTTGTAAGTGGGTTAAGTGAATAGTTGATAGTGGATAGTGATAGTGAGTAGTGGATGATAAAAATATATGTCGGTGTCCATCTTAATAATAATGATAAGTGAATGTAAAAAAAATAAAACTAAGAATAAATTATTTATATTTTGAAGCACCAAAAATAAAACTAAGACTAAATATCTATCTTGATGTACTTCTTGCTTGGTTAGAGCATTTCATGGCTATCGGAAAAAAAAAACATACTACTTAAAATAATGAAAAGATAAATTAGAGAAGAAATAGTTTTTCCCTACTCCCTTTATCTATTAGTATAGATATACGCACGCATACACACACACACACGAACATGTGCACACACATGCGAGTTCACGCGCATATGCACACACGTATCTAGTATGGGTAGGATCGAGATGAGTTCATGTTAAACCCTAACACACCCTTACTGCCCAAATAACCAAGGCTTTTTGACACCTCTATAGTAGTTTTAGAAACAAATTATAAACCTAGGGTAGTTTCCAAACAATTTTTTACGTCTAGTGTAGTTTTTGTACTAGTTTCAAAACAATAGTAAAAAAAAATTTGAAACTTGGAACATAATACAAAAACTCATAACATGTACTACATAATTCAATAGTGACAATATTTAACAAAATGTCATATACATACATACGAACCAAAATTATGTCAATAATCACAAAATTACATTTTATCATAATTGGTCTCACAAAGGCGGGCTGGGAATTATAAAAAAAAATGTCAAATAATAACTCCAAAATTTTCAAATAATAACTCTCAGAAAAAATAATGTGCAATATTCAACAATAACAATCTTTTATAACTGCAATGCACAATATTAAACACATAAGGGGTCAAAATTGTTTCAATAACAAAAGTATATTAACTCTGAGAATGTGCCAAAATTTTGTGCCCAATAGTATTATGAATATGCACAAAAATTTTCAGGTCAAAATTTGGAGAGTACCATATAATTTTAATCATTTTAATATCCCAAAATTATAGAATAAATATTTTTGGTGCCCAAAAAATTCAACAAAAATACCAAAACATCAGAAATTATGAAAAACCCAAACTGACCAAAAATTGGTGAAAAATGGGCCCAAGAAAGTGCGCCCATGCACCACACATGCTACACGGCCGGCGAGTGGGCTTCGCGCAAGCAGCCGAAAGGGAGTCATCTCCCTCACTCAGCGGGTCAACCCGCTTTCTGAAATAGGTCACCCCATTGGAGCTTCAATTAAACTTCGTTCTTGCATTTTTCAGCAGCTTTCAACCCAGAACGAACGACAACAAAACCAACAAGAATCATCTAGGAAATCAAATATTAATTCAGATTTTATCCATAAAAAGCATGAAGAACAAACCCGTGATTGGAGCTTGGTTTTGCAGCAATTTCTCTCTCGATCCCTAACCAAATTTCATGATTTTCATTTCTACGAATTCAGGATTTCATGCTCTACAAAAACCCTAAGCTTTGAGATTGAAAATCTTCCGATTATGGATTATGGTTTTCAAGTAAGGAGAGTTAGGGTTCTTCACTTATAACTCAAAATTCGCTCTCAAATCAAAACCATTATGTAAGATTTGAACTTCGACTTGCTCACAACAACACTAGTAATAATAACCTTCTTGAAATTTCGAATTTAATCACCAAAAATTTAAAATCCATGGAGTTCATAATATGTGTCTAATTTTCTAACACAATAAAATCATAATCTCACAATAAAACATAATCACAACCGTAATTAGAAGTTAAATTGACTCTGATACCAATTGAAGGAATTTTTAGATTCAACAAAAGATAAATAATAATCTAAAATTCCTATAAGCAATTTAACTCTAATTGTAACGTGATATAACAATAAAACACAATAGTTATGAGATTGACATTAGGAATACATGGGATGGCGAGAGATGGTGAATCCATAATTTGCTTTAGACTGGAGAGAGAAATCCAAAGAAGGATTCGAGGAGAGACTACTACTCGTAGTCTAATATTAGATCAAATGTGTGTCAATGTCAATAAGACAACCAAATCCCTTAGATATAGCTAGGAGGCACTCTCTCTGTGTAAAATAGACTAACGAGTCAAGCCTTTCCATTATGGCAAACCCAAGCACAAAGACTCATAATTAAATTCACTAACGAGCAATGCTTAACAATAATAAGTCAAATAACAATAATGTTTACAAAATAATTGGACTTAAACGAAACAACACTAATTACTTTGACATCAAATTAATCTGCGTTTTTAATTCGCTCCATCATTGTCGCATGTCGCCCTACATAAAGACGAGGTCCTTGAATGCAATTGGAACAAGTTCTACGAGTTGGGCAGCGGACACTGATTTTGTCTTCCTCAGTGTCGTACAACCCTGGCAAATCGTCTTCTCTAGTTGATGCTTTTCACAACTTCGAGCAACAGCTTGTTGGCATCATCGTCGCCCACGCTATCTAAAAGCTCGTCGCACATGAAAGGTGGCATAATTACAAGGTTAGATCTGATCTCATGTTCACAAATCTATGGTGGCACAACACAAATATGATTTTTGGTGATGTTTAAGAAATTTTTGGGTTGATTTTGTGCTTCATGCTCCATGCTTGAATCCCTTTGCTTGGGTCGCCACACCGGATGCGGTCGTGAAGGTTCCCACCGGACCACAGTGCTTGCACCCCAAAGCTCAGATCCAACACGGCTAAGGAGCACTAAATGCAACATATAATTATCCATTGTTTCAGTTTAGACAACATTAATTATTTTTTTTTTCTATCATCATATTTTTATTAAATAAACTTACTAAGAGAATAATAGTTGAGAGAGATAATAAAAATGAAGATATTAATACGGGCAACGTTATAAAGTATTATAATTTTCAATCATTTTCTTAATACTCGTGTATAATTTAGGGTGATAATTAATCGACAGATAGAGTAATCTTTAACGAGTTAAAATTGTTTCTTTACCGATTATGTCACCCACTCCAATGGACAATTACAAGTTGGAGTCAAGTAAGGTCCATACTACACCAAAAGGAGCATCAAGCACCCAAATTCAAGTGCATCAAAGACAACACCCATTTTAAATGGAAAAGAAGTGGAGTGAACTCTTAGATTCTAAAAGATTACTTTGTGTTGTGGTTAGGAACAAAAGTAGGGTTTAATCTTCTGTATATATTTTATGGAACCAAAAAAAATAATGTTTGCGGATGCAAAATGTAATTCTTTTATATTTTTCATTTATATGATTATAGTTTATAAAAATAAAATAATAAAATGAAATTTTATCAAAATCCATAGACTTAAATATATTTTCAGTCAATTAAAATCCAATATCTTCTGATTTATTCCCTAAATTTTTTTTTTGCACTGTTTTAGTCTATTACTTTTTAAACATTGCCACAATTAATCATTGCTTAATGGAAAAGAAAAAGAAGTTAACGTCAAAGACCAATCGCTTTTTTCCCGGATGATTTCATTACTCAGGCAAGGCCAGAGCCAAGATACAACAAGAGATCACTTCACCAACCACCCCTAAGCCACTGAAGCGTAAGCATGTATGGGTTGAAAAATTAAAATCATACTTTTTTTTTTTTGAGGGAGTAAAACCAAAAAATATCACGTTTTAAAGGATTAAAACTAAAAAAAAAAAAAAGAAAATATATGTGATAATTCTCAAAATACCTGTATTTTCAGTCCCAATGTGACAATAAAATTTTATAATTTTTTTTAGAAATGATTTATTTTCAAAAATATTTTCTTTAGATCTTAATTGTTATGCATTTAATGTAAATTTTTTATACTATCATATAATCAAATCATTCTATATATATGACTTTTTAAATAGTGTGTGAGAAAGTCAATTATTTTTACTTACGTAACAAGATTTGATTAGATGACAATGTATCAAAACTTTATGCTATAATTATATAGCAATTAAACTATTGAAAAATTAGCGTTAAGGACGGTTAAGACGCCTTAGTTAACAAAAAGAACCAACCAATTACACTAAAATTATTAAGAAGGATTAAATGCATGTTTAATTAAAGAGAAAGACCACACAATCCTTATAGTCAGACAATTACACCCTTACCTCATTGATTACACACAAGAGTTAGGGTTGTTCGTTCAATTTTATTTTATTTTTTAACGTGAGTTGTTCTTTCAAATTGAGTTCTCAATTTGACAATAGCAATATAGAATTCTTTCGAAACTTCCCAAAGTTTCTTGTGCTTTCTCAATTATTATTTTTTTGACTTGGTTTCTAAAATTTGACAAGGAGTGATACGGTCCATGTGTCAAATTTTTCTCAATATATTGGAATCGGGAATAATAGCATGAAAGGGGAGCACCTGTGCTATTTTGGTGTTCTAATAATTAATAGACAAAAGTAAAACTTGAGTTGTAGCACCATAGGCCGACGGGTTCACTTTTGGTGAAACCTTGTGATTTTTCTTCGTT
This sequence comes from Nissolia schottii, assembly GCA_003254905.1. NCBI lineage: Eukaryota > Viridiplantae > Streptophyta > Magnoliopsida > Fabales > Fabaceae > Nissolia > Nissolia schottii. The sequence continues at coordinate 349,205 of QANU01112481.1, forward strand.
TTGATTTTAATGGTAGTTAGCATGTGGTATTCTGTGAGAAATAAAAGAATATTGTTGGATGCTATTATAATCTCTTAGAAAATGTCAATGAAAAAGAACTCAATTTGAATGAAGAACCCTAAATTAGGGATGAATAATTGGGGATTAAGAATATAACAAGACAAGAATATTATTGTTTAACTACAAAGATCGTGTGGTTCTTCTTCTCCTTAATTAAACATATATTTGGTCCTCCTTAATAATTTGAGTGTAATTGATACTTTTTGTTGATTAAGATGTCTTAACGGTCCTTAAGACTGCCTTTTTCGTAAACTCTTTTCTTTAAATTTGAACAAACATAGAAATACAATATTTCTAAGTGATCATTTTCATTCCTATTAATAAATTAAACGCTTAGAAACTGATGGGCTCAGCTAACTGGTTGGAACAGAAAAGCTATATAGGCAAAGGCCCAGCCTTCACTAACAGGACCAGCTTATGACGCATAAATTGAATAGAGCCACGACAAGTCCTTCTCTTATTGGTCATTGGGTTTTAGAGATGACAATTTATACGGTATCCGCCCTAACCTAATTTGATGGATAAAATAAAAATTTATTTTTTAATAGGTAATTATCCACACAAGTTAGGGTCGGATGGGGTTAAAGTTTTAATTTACCTGCCCCAACCCTACTTGCATCATATGTATATTTTATTTTTTACCATAATTTTCTTTGTTTTATTACTATGTTCAAATTTTCTTTGCTCTTCTTTTTAATTTTCTTTAGACTATACTTATATTTTGACACATCATTCCTTCTATGATGTTTAAACTCTATATTTTTAGGTCATTTTTCTACAACTATATCCAAAATTTCTTTGTATACAACTTGTGACGTAAGAGTTTCCTTTATGTAAAACTATTTCTTGAGAACTAATGTCTATACGTAATTGTTCTATTTTTTTATAAAGTAAATATAAATAGAAGGTGAAAATTACTTTCACTAATCTGATTCGTCTGAAGATTTTTGTATATTTTTACTTTAATTTATCTTGATTTTATTGTGTTAATATAGCTATATATGATTTGAATGTTAATGAATTGTGTTGTTAATTTAAGTTATGTTGTTCTTATGCATTAAACTAATTATTTTTTTTATAATTAACACTTATATTATGTAAAAATAAAAATATTTTTTAAAAAGTAGAAGGTAGGATAAGGTAAGGTAAGAGTTTATATATATATATATATATATATATATATATATATATTTTAAGGTAGAGTTAAGATTTTTATTTGTAAAATTCACAGAAATAGAGTGTAGGGGTAGATTTTTTATTTATTTAATAGGTTCAGGTATAATTAGGATTGAGTCAAAACTTTTCTCAACTCTATCCAATCAATCAGGGTCTGAAAAATATACATGTAAAAATAAAAAATGAAACTCAAGCATTTTTAACACGTGCGTAAAAAAGGAAATAAACGGATTTCATACTTATTGTATATGGATGGATGGTTTCATATGCGCTATGTCTATGATGCTATAGCAAAGGTTCAAGGAGCACTAACCGCGTTGTAGTCTAGAAGTAGGATTTTGATTTTCTTTACCTTTGTGCAATATGTTTGTCTGCAGTTTGCACATCTCTATTCACCAATTTGATTTTATGATGATCTAAGCAAATCAATTTCAAGGGACTGGCTAGTTAACCACGTGTAGTCTAGAAAGTAGGATTTTTATTTTCTTTCTCTGTTTATTAACTCTACTACTACCGCCGCCACTACGATTGTGTGTTGTGTGGACTATCTCTGTCCTTTGATCTTTCTGATTCAGTTACTTTGTTAAAGGCAAGTTTTCGTGCTGAACCTTTTTGGGTGTATTATGTATTTTTATTGTTTTTAGTAGTGATTAATTATCACGCCATAATTAAGTGTATACGAAATGATAAATTATTAATCATAAAATATTTTTTATTTTTATCAATGATAATTGAATCATTACCACATAATTAAAAAACAAGATGAATTACCATTATATCACACTTCATAATTTTTTCATGCGGTATAGATTAGAAATAATTTTTTTTTCCTTTCTACAATACCTGAATTAAAGGATTTGATTATATGAAGAAAGTGACACAAAAAAGATGAACGGGCTATAAAATTGGCAAAAATGTTCTCATCTCATTTGAATCTTATAACTAGTTATCAAATACTAATTGAATGATACACTTATTTGTAGATTCTTTCCATGTAAATGTGTGTGGAATGGGGGACCCTTTGTATTTGAATTTTATTATTTTGAGAACTTATTTACCATCATGATCCAATGAAACTGCACAAAAAAAAAAGAGGGAAAAAAGGTAAAGATAAGTTGTACAGGGAAAGTTGATGGCATGATTCCACGATACAAGGAGTAGAAGATGCATACAGTATCCAATCTTAGCTTTTAATTCTTGTCGTGGGGATAGAGATGACAAAAATTTATTTAGAGGAGGAGACAGTAATATAAAATTTTAAAATTATTTTTGTCTCAAAATAATTTTTAATTTAATTTTTGTATTTTTAAAAATGAGAGACACAATAAATATTTTTTAGAATAATTTTTAGACTAATTTCTATAACTCCAAAAAAGTAGGATGTGAGATGTGTCACTACCATCTCAATGTCTCTGTCATGTTTATCCATGGAGAGAAACTAATTCCTACATAATTGAGTTGGTAAAGGAAACTTATATTGCACACTGATCATATTGTTGCATCTTGAATCACATTTCATGTTTATGCCTATTTGGGATTGAATATTAAGGCCCAAATTGGTATCTTAATTGAGATTTAATTGATGGCCAAGGTTCTTTATTTGAATTGGGCCTAGTAGTGTTTTATGGAGGACCAATATGGATGACACTGCCCAACGTCAATGAGAAAGGGCTTTGTGGCCCAAATCGGGAACTATATAGGTATGTGAATTGACAGTTTTGGGGAGACACGATCGCCTTGTGGAGAGAGAATCTCTTCCAACAAGGTCGCTAGGAAGGCTTGTTGGACGAATCGATCACTATAGCAACATGTGGACGCTGCACCCAATGATGACTTAGGCTAGAGAAAGGAAAAACCATTTGTTGGTACCATTTAGGAACTATCCTCAAACCTAGCCAAAAGACATTTTAATCTCTGATACAATAGGAACCTATGGTCTAACACTGCTACTGTTGGACAGTGAAAAGTGCAAGGTACCCTGTGCAGTGAGTTGTCACCATTAGTCCTAGTTGGACAGAGCTAAGATTTGAGCAGGAAAAGATGGAGGGAAAAAGAGAATAAAAGGGAAAGGAGAGAAGCGAGAAACGAGACTGAGAAAGACTGAAATACATGGAGATTAGAGAGAAAACACATTTAACCCCATGGGAACCACCCCTTTACCTCACCTCTGTGACTATGAGAAAGAGAGGAACCCAAACAAATTTATAGTGTCCGAGAGACCACATATCATCTAATAGAGCTTTAGTAATGGGTCTTCAAATAATCTTCCATAGAGGTTCTATGGTGGTGTTTTTTTGTCACTGCCCAAAACATCGAGACCGGCACCCAAGGGATTAGTTCCCTTGCGGAAGCCTCTAAATGTGCTAAAACGTGAATATGCATAAAAATATAACAAAATTAACTATATTTCATAAAATGATTTTCTTTATAACATGGGATATTACAATTGAAATAAATGTTTAACTGAGATGATATTAAACTACTCAGTCTATCTAAGCATAACGTCTGAAGACCATGCTTGTGACCTACTAGAGCAATTACTAACTAAAACACTGACTACTCTACTACGAAGCGGAGCTTACCATAGACTTGGAGACTGGTACTTCCACTACACTAAAGGATCAACTCCACGGTCCTCATATGTCTAAAACAAATAGACGAGGGTTGAGTTCATCATTCAATGAGTGGGTACCACAGTACCACACAACATAGCATATACTATAACATGGTTAATCATATATTAATAATTAATAATAAAACAACAAATGAACAATAGATACATACATACATACATACAGAATATTGATATAGCATACATAATCGAAAGCATAATAAAAGAACTAGAATAAGTGCAATAAATGAATAAACAAACACAGGCTTACACACTGTATGTAATCACACCCCCTACTGAGTCTGGGGATATGTATATCAGGTCTTACGGTGTATCTACATGACCTGCCTAGTTGAATGATGGTGTCACACAGATCATCGGTAGCTGAATTGAGCTGAATTGAGCGATACTAAATCTATATGCCTCCTCATGAGGGGTCGAGGAGATATTAGTTATCAATCCTCAGTCAAGGAATGAGTGGTACTTATCCTTGCTTCACTGGAACAAGTCCATGTGGTATGGTGAAGGATACGCTAAACCCATAGGATATAATGAGGATTTGTGGGTATGTTAAGCCCATATCTAGGACTCACCGAGCACGGTAAACTCGTGCTAAGAAAGATGATTATAAGGGCACAAACTAGATATGGGTCTTATGGTTTATTTAGACAACCCGCTCATCTGGTCTGCACAAAACTACACACTCAACAAGTTACACACAAATCAAACACATGCGCTCTATCTAAATACTATCTATCTAGGTAGGATCCTAACCTATTACTACTGATTCACATATCCACTGTTCTATCTGAGTTACTAGTTGTGTAGATTACTACATCATTTGTGTTTATTGTCCTAACGTCTACGTGTTATGCTAAGAGGTCATCAATTATGTTGATTACTACATCTAGTTCCTTTACTGCGCTATTTATCTATCTGAACTACTATAACAAAAATAACCTAACGAGGCTAAGAACTATGACTTGCTTCACCTAACCCTGACTAGCTGACAACTGAACGGATGATTGCTGACGGTACCATCTAACTAGGCTGACTACCTTGACTATGGAGCTGTCGAAATGTGATGAACCTGATCGGCCAGCCCAAATGACTCAAAAATATGGGCAGGGTAGGCTGAAGAAATATGAAAAAAAAAATTGAGTTGACTCGACTTAACTCAACCCGAATTGGCCCAACCACGTTGGGCTGCGCTACCACGATGACCCGAACACCCCTTTTAATTTATAATAATAATAATAATAATAATAATAATAATAATAACAACAATAACAACAATAACAACAGCAACAACAATAATAATAATAATATGATGTGCAATTTTTTTTTTTTGCCCTTAATTACACGAGCACTTGTTCAATAATTTTAAATATCAACGAGCCTTCTAATATGGAAGATATTAATAAGGAGATAAGCAAGCTCAAAATGTTACTGAATACAGGAGAGACTCATGACTATTGAGTTTTTGAAGCAATTTATCTAATGTTTCAAACTAGAACAACTACATTCATGTAAATTTTTTGTAGATTTAATACATCTAATTTCAAGTGCTTAACCCCTAATGTAAACGGATTTTTCTTTGTATTAACTATAAAAAAAGTATTATAATCTTGTTACGTAACTAAAAGATAGTTGCAAAAGCCTTTATTAATAGCTCTAGTATGTTGTACCTGATTGATTAAATTGAATGCAAAATAGATTTCCATAATTTTCTTTGTTATATAGCCATATTAAAACATTTGAGACTTGGGAATTAATCCAAATCAACTCAAAATTAAGCAAAAATAATCTCAACATTATATAGACTAGTTATTTTATTTTTAGTCAATAAAATTTAATTACACATTATTACCAAACTTTACCAACTTTAAATTAGTGTGTGTGTGTATTAAAAACGATTAAGTTGACAAAATATGAGCCCATGGACCAGCCCGAAAATGGCTCGAATAAAAATGGGTTAGCATTTTACTAGCTCGAAAATAACAAAACCAAAAGTGGCCCAACCTAAATGGCCCAGCCAGCCCAACCCAAATGGTTACGCAGACTGACTACTCTAACCACTACCACTATTTGTTATGGTTACGCTAGTCACGGTCTTGCGGCAACTGACTACTCTAAGACAACTACACTGGTTGATGTTTCTAACATCCGACAACTCCACCTTATCACCACTGACTGACTGATCTAGTTATACTAACCACAACTAACTAGGCTAACCTCTGTTAATGCTATGACTAAGTCTATACTGGTTGATATTCAATTACACTGTCTAAATCTACGGTTACTATTGTCCTATGACCACTAGCTATACTGGGATGTCGCACTAACTAACTGTTACCAAACTATAACCTAACATGACTTAACTGGTTTATTGCCCTACAACTATTATTGGTCTATTGCATCTACGCTCGGTTAGTTGCTACTTTTGTATTGACTAACTATGGGGGCTACTAGCAGGTACTACTGTGTTGACTAACTATCCCATTACAGTTGATTGAATCTCTATATCATATGGACTATTTGAATATATACTAAGCTAACTAATAATGGTCTGCTGGGTACATACTAAGCTACCTGTCCTACTATGCTGCTGACTAACTGTGGGGGGGTGGGTTACTAGTGGATACCCCTATACCAACTAACCGTCTTGGAACTATTGACTCGGTTGACGTATCTACACTAGATACTATTTCTGAACTATCCTTCAATTGTGAAAACTATGTTGGATAACTAAGTTTTGTGGATACGTCGAGATAGGTCTTATCGAGTTACTAACCCTATACAATTGATTTAACTAGTATGGAACCGTATGTCTGCTCTCCTAGGATTCTCATGATATGTTGATTATGCAGTTAATTATCTTGATGATCTAACTACGTACTTACATATTGAACTACTTGTAATATTTGTATAGCCTATGTTACTATTAATTATGAAGGACCTAGTATAATACTAAAATGTTATACCTAAGCATATAAGTCTCTACCTAAGCCTAAGCATGCAATTACTAAACAATATTGAACGTATAAATAAATAAATAAAGTAAATAAATAAACAAGATTGACTCTATTGAAGGTACCGTAAAAAAGCACAACTGTTGACGCACCCAGACCTCCACTCATCTGGAAAGGACTAAGACTAAGAAGCATTGCACTGGAACATTAACACCCTAGGTGAAGATACTATTTCTCCACAAAAGAAAACTTGAGTAAAAAGTTCTAACATTGGGTGGAACCTGGAGAGCTCTAAAGGAAACTAATAACTAAAACTCTATTAGCGAGTCTCTGTTTATAGAGGGGACAAATCCCCCTCCCTAAGCCACCACAAACGATGTGGGACGTCACCAGCGAACCATTGTAGCGCTTCGGCGCCACTTCTTCTTCTTTTTTTTTTTTCCTTTCATGACCCTTCCGAAAGTCTCGATACCCTTCCCAAAGGCACTAAGGACAACACTCATGCCCACGGCTCCACATAGTTTCATCCTAGATCATTCTTCACAATTTCGTCACAAGTTTACGAACTCAACTTTTGGTCCGAACACCTATCAATTTTTTTTCCCTCACCTAATTCCCCCTCTTCGAGAATGGTTCTTCCTGGTACTTCAGGCCAAACTAGACCCTTTTAAGGTAAGATTGCCAACTATCATTACATTGCAATAATTGGAAATATAGTCAGTAGAGGACCAAAAGCATGGAATCTGCAGCATCAGCATCTCTCCGTGATCAGCGATCTGTGTTTCATGTTGCCATGTTTGATGCTACTGGTGATGTCAACAAGAACTGTGTCCATTGACCTTCTTTTATTGAATTTAGTGTTAATTGTTAAGTTGCTATGACTTTTCTGTCTATACATACTAGTACCAAATTTTCATGAACTCTGCTATTGCTTTTGCTCTTTCTATTCTATTGATAGACACAGCCATGTATACAAAGCAGTTTAAACTGTGGACTTGGATTGGCTGTGAATATCTTACAAAACTGAAATTGGCAACTCTTTTTTTTTTTTCTTTCCAATTGTGATGTTCTGTTTTGTATTACAATCAGATTGTGATTTGTGAGTTGTAACTAATAACCACTGAGAACAAACAATGTTATGAGGCATCAAAAGTAGTTGAATTTGTGCTTGTATGGATGATTAATTTGAGGATGAGTCATTGAATGGCTTATACAAGTAGTTGTCTTTGGTTTATGACATATACATGTTCAAAAATCAGCTTTTATATAATTTTCTGTAATACTATTATCTCTGGATCATCATTGACTTCGAACTAGCAAAAGTAGTGGCAGTGAGTAATCCAAATATTCAAGGAATGCTCTGTTGATGTGGTTGCTTTCTTGTATTAATGATTAAATTTGTAATTTGAGCCGTTGATGATGGAAACAAAATCACACAGAAAGGAATACAGTAACCGACCAAAAATGAGTGGAAAATTTTGCCAATGATAATCAATTAATCATACGAGTGAAATTGATCGATTTTATATATCAGAGCTGACATGCTCTCATCACAGTTGGTAAAGGCAAAGGAAATCTTTGATGAGTGATGAACATGATTGCAGTGATGATGATAATGCCTGCCAGTTCCCCAACTGCTATATGATTCTCTTTGTGCTTTAAGAATTTGTAGAAACTTGAAAGTATAAGTTCTGTTTGATTTCTTGTTTTCATTTCTCCTTTGCAGTCAGTTTCATGTATTTCGGGATTTTGTTAAGAAAAAAAGTAAAAATAAGAAAATCTTATTTCCTGTTGTCATTTCTTATTCTTAATATTCCTTTCACAAAATACTGGAAAACAGAAGACTCGAGGAAATCGAAACAAGAAACTGAAAACAGGTTTCTGTTTCACCGTTTCAAAGTCTCCACAACAGTGAGAGTTCAGCTTCTGTTTGCAAGATTGGACTTAGTTACAGATATCAGACATAGTTCATTCCAACGATTTTACTAAAACCAAGTTGTTGATAATAATTAGAAATCCGAGAGCATAAAGGAAAATGAAGTGACCTACATCAACAAATCTATTCCAATTCGGAAGTCAATTGATAGCTACATTGTCAAGAAATTATAGGAAGTCAGGGAACTGACCTCAGAGCCCCCATAATTGTTAGGCAATTTTTTCGATAATGCTGAGAAGATATCGCTTTAAATAGAACATCCATATTTGCCCTTTTGGTGTTTTCTGTTGCCTGTATTTGGTAAATATCACTCTTGAGATTTGATGGGTTTAACATCTCTGGCCATGTCACTTGTAATGAGTTCAGTCCCTTATATTTGATGTGGTTTCGAGAAATTATAAAAAAATTAAGTTGCGTAATTGCCTGCGGATATAACTTTTGGCCTAGTGGCGAACACTTATCCTGCAAAGCTGATGTATTGAGGTTTATCAAAGTGTTTATTTGGAAGGAACCATGGTGAGTCATGTAGATCAGATACAGCAAATAGTTTTGAGTTGTCTTTGTTTTAATAATGTAACTTCGAAGCAAACATATCATATCAATGGCAGATCTTATTCTTTCTTGTTTATATGACCCACTTTTGGGTCTGGCTTTGTATTGCATATCACCTTTGTTATCAATAATACCAATTAATTGTTTCACTGAATGATGGACCAAAGACAAATCTCTGCCACAAAAGAGAAAAGAACAATAGTACAAGTTGACCTTAATTATGTGCACAACACTTCAAATCTTGTTTTAGAATTGGATATCGATTCAACAAGGACGAGATTATGCGGGGATACAAATAGATAAGACGAATGTTATCAGATATTGCAGTATTCCAAATAAAAATACGAAAAATAAAATAAATTTTGTCAACAATGTGTTGCAGATTTGTAGACAAACACAGCACCATTGGCCCCACGAATTGCCAATCACACCTAAGATTCCTATTCCATCTTTTGACATGAGATTTTACCAAATAGATTTCCCCTCATGTTGGGGGAAAATCTCTTCTTTATTATTATAGGTTACATCAACAATGCACATTTAGATAATTGGATTTTTTCCTAAGAAGTTACAAGGCAGTTTTCGCATAAAGAAAAAGGAGAATATTATGTTACCCTCTAAAATTACCATTACCAACTGTAAAACTAAAACAGAATTCATCAATTCAACTCTTTTCAGTGGTGCTTCTATTGGTAAACCACAACTTACTAAGCATCCTTTTGGGTTGAGTAGGAAGAGCACATATGGACTTGCATCTAGTAGAACTTTTCCCGATAACGTCGCGTCGCAAATCGTTTTCATCCAAGTCATCATCCTCGGCTAGCTTCATCCTCAGAGTTGACGACTTTGATTTTGGTGACTTGAAGCCAGAAACACTCCAATTGTCCTCAGCATGTACACTTGTGTTGGTGCTTAAGGGTGCTGCATGTTTTGATGGGTCAATACCGTGCGCTGCAAGCAAGGCCTTGATATTGCTTGGCAAGTCGGTCACTTTGTCACCACCGCCGCCGGCTGCTGCTCGAGCATGCTCAAAGAAGAGAACTTGGACAACAACCCTTAGAGGGAGTAGCTCATTCTGTGCTGCATGCATGCAGGCTTCCATGGACAACTTTTTGCAGTCAAGAATCCGGCACAGCCTTTTTCGTTCGCTCTTGTTGAGTTCTGGATGAGCCTGCATGTTTCAGTAAAACAAAACATAAATTTAAGAAAAATGAGCATAATAGCCTTAGCGCAATGGTAACCACATGTTTAAATCTTAAAAACAGTCTCTCTAGATAAGGCTGTAAGTATTTACCATTTTCAAATTCCATATAATGACTACCTCATGCACTAGGCCGCCCTTTTATGAGTATCATAAACCCCCACAAACTAGAAACATTTACAATCCCTTTGTTTCTTCCATGGCCTAATTTATGGCACTACTAGTTTGATTGAACTGACAGCCCAGACATGTTACATCATTAAAGAGTTCTATAAGTGGCATTTAGCTAAATGGAATGAGGGAGTCAGTCACACGAACAATCAATCAATCAATCATGTGAAGTACTACTAAAGAACATGTATCTCCTTTTTACCTTTCTCCCTCTCTCTACTACTGGACATAAATAGTAGCAACATGATGTAACTATTATCACAGTTTTGGCAGGTCAATTTTTTATCTTCTTCGTGGCTTTAGCCAAATGAAACCAGAAACACCTGAATACGTACGCTGCAACTACATCAGTTCAGAACGTGGACACATTCAGGAAGAGTTTCTGGTGGGTCAGCCCGAACCTAATCGCCAATAAATGCTGAATGAGACAAGATTTTTTAAGGTCAATAGAGCTGGTTATCCGCTAACCCTGTCCCACATCCTACAATGTGAAAGTGAAATCTCAAATATCCTTGGCCACTGTATTCTTTTGGTCTAAACTGTTGGTATCTCAAGTTAACTGGACTCTAATAATAATTTGGCTTCCCTAAGAAATCATCGCTTAAGGGAATTAAGAATCAAAGTAATTGAACTCACTCAGCGTTGGTTTTATTACTTATATCATTGTATAAAACAGAAGAAATGGAATATTTTTACCTTGAGATAAATGTCAATAGCTCTGTAGAGATCATCATGGTCAGCCCTTGCGAAATCCGGAATGAGCTGAGCAAGAGCAACGAATTTGGACAAGGGAAAGTTGGGGTCCCTGGCAACCTCCTGCAGATACCTGTCGACAAGCTTGGCCACCTTGAGCTTGGAGCCGTGGGAGGCGGAGGAAGACCTCCTACTCTCCTGGAACTCAGAGTTGATGTTCTCCGCAGAGCGCGACCTCCTCCTCTCGAACTCAAGCCTTGACCTCGGAGGGCTAGTCGGAGGACTCTGCCCTTGTGACATGAACTGCTCCAATATGGTCATAACAATGTCAACATCATAGAGCGTGTCATCTGTGCGAGACAGTGAAGGTATCAAGAGATCGTTAACCGTGGCTTCCTCCAGCTGAAGCCCCACCCTCTTAGCCAGCTCCATCTTCGAAGAACACGAGGCGTTGAGAATGTTTGATGCCTTTAAAAGCTTCAAGAGAAAGCCGCAGGAGACGGAGCCTTTCTCTGATGGAAGCAGGCTCACAACTGATTCCAGGAGCAAACGGTGCCTCGAGGTTATGTCAAGCGAGTCTGAGTCTGACTCAGAGTCCGGCGGCTTCCTGAGGCCTCCGCTCTTGGTAATGTTGGGGAGCCATCTGGAAGCATACACTCTGAGGGCGTCCCCGATGAGTTCCGGGGGCATGATGCCGCCGGATTTGACGGCTATCATGGTCCTCCAGTAAAGGTCGACGCTCAATTCAGCCAAGTCTTGAGCCCACCACCGCCTCATGCTCTCGGTACCATTGCAAGAAGCATCGTCCCTCGCTCTCCTAGAATGGCTGTGCGAGAGACTCACCTTTGAAGGGTGGCTTAGGACCTTGGAGGCAATGGCCTCAATGCACCTGCTCGTGATCCCCAGATCCTGTGACCACAGGGGCAGCGCCTTTGTGGTCTGGAGAGCCACGATGGAGTCCTTCCATCCGCGCAGAATGCAGGAGCTGAAGAAAACCTCCAGCTTTTGAATCAGGTTCCCCTTCTCCACCTCTTCGGTCATTTGGAGGTACTCTGCGCCGCACCTCGCCGCCACCACGTTGTATGGGCTCAGGGTGACGCTGATTCCGTAGCAGAATTTTGCGCAGAGCTCGAAGGCCTCCGCGCCGCCGGGGAAGTCGGGTAGTTGGACTAGTTGGTGCTGTGGAGATGAATCCGGTGACTCCGAGCATAGCCTTTGAAGGCGCAAACACTTGGAGAGTAGGGGGAACTGCAAGAAGCAAAAGACAAGATACATAATTACATACTTGTTAATGGCTCAGAAAAAATGAGTATTTGTGAAGGGTTCGATCAAAGGAGGATGTATGTGCCTTGTGAAGAAGATATCTGCTTCCTTTCACTTGGATTATGAGGTCACTGGAAACTTCAGAAGAGACTGACCTGCGGGCGACATGGAGAGTGGGGGGTTAATTAGAATCAAGAAGAAGAAATAAGGAGTATGAGTTCATTTGTTATTTATGAGTTACCTACCTTACTGCCTCTGAAGTGTGGAAGGTATCAGGGCGAGATCCTAGTTTCATGAACTTCATGGCTCTCCTCTAAAAGGTCTCTTCTACTTAGCTAGGTAGGCCTCCAAATCATTACCAAGCAGCTTTAGGAGGATATGCTCGCTCGCTTATTTGCCGGTTACTAGAGATTTTTCCCGCTAAGCAAGCTCAAGTTGAAATATTGGATACTGAAACCGACACGACTCACAGGGTGTCAGAGTCCCTTCACGAACTCGAGAGAAAAATATATAGAGGTTAGAAGTTCCAAGAGGAAAGGACTTTGTTGTGGGAAGCAAAATAATGTCTAGTGCATAGTTTTATTTGGTGCTAAAATAATAATAATAATAATAATAATAATAATAATGCATAGTAGTTTTAAATAGGTAGGATTGATGTCTACATAAATGTGAAGATCGAACACAGCAAACCTACGTCCTTTCGGTCAAATAGTTGTACCCCATTAACATGACTTTGACACCATTAAAAAAAAAAATTAAAAATCAAAGAGGAATGAATGCGATCCCATCAAATTCAGGCTCAGACATAGCACAACCACACGGAGTTAGCCACAAAGTGCAGTAATAAAATATATAATTAAGCTGCACACATAACTTAGCAGCTCAACTACCACATATCATACATAGTGATTTTTCTTTTAATATTTGAATAATAATAATAATATGATAAAATTGGAGAAATTGTATAGTAATATTAGAAATGATGAAATAAAATAAGGAATGTGTTGAGAGTTTGGACAAGAGATTTATTCACAACCAATGGTAAGAGCATCTGGATACTCCCCCAATACAGAAAATGCCAATCGTATATCGAAAAACTCGACCTCGAAAAACCGGGTAATCTTCTCTATCTATCTACCTATTATTATTTTATTTTATTTTTCTTCCTCTTGCTTTGTTATTTCGAAGAAGAATATGTTGGCTTTGTTTATTTGCTTTTGCTGTTTACACACAGAATAAAGTAGTATTTGTATACACTTATATAAAAAAATAAATATTATAAAATAAAGAAATAAATATTATTAAATAGTATTTTTATTTATTTATTTATGCCATTGGCAGTGTGCTATTCTAAAGGCAACTCCCACCACGTGCTTATCCTGCGCCCACTTGTGTCCCATATTCTCATCATTGCCACAGCGAATTTTCCAAAATATTCATTAGAGACTGATTTTAACATAATATTTATATCAGGGTAAAGTATTTTATATTAGTAATTCATTATATTATCTTTTCTATAAATTTAAAAGTAATTATAATAAAATTGAATGAATTCAATAACGTGGTTATGCGTAATTGAATTGAAAGATGGAATAAAAAGGTTTCATTCTTACATTATCAAAAATTCTCTTAGATTTTCTTATGCTTTAACTAAATTAATGCTGTACACATATATTTACATACACGTTGTTTTATATCTGTAAATTTTTATTGTTTGATGCCCCTAAAATTTTACATTGATACACTCTTATTATGTGTCATGAAGAAAAAAAAAATGTGAAAAGTAAGTGATATGGATTAAACATTTTCCATTTAAGTAGGGGAAAAATTTCAAGAATAAAACATAAAAAATAGACTCTTCTTTAAATGAATCAATTTAAAAGTTGTTTTTAAAATAAATTAATTTTATTTATATATATAGGGAGTCGATTCAAATCGACTCCCTTTTTACTTTTTTTTTTAAAATAGAAGTCAATTCAAATTGACTATTGTAGTAAAAAAAATTAATTTTTTTTTAAATAGGAGTCACTGTGTATCAAGATTTAGGAGTCTTTTTGAATCGACTTCTTTAAAAGAAAAATCCAAAAAACATAATTTTTCTCACTGTGTACTAAGGTTTAGGAGAAAAGTAAGGTTTCGTTGTATGATATGCGTTTTATGACCTGTTTATCTACTAGGAACCACCGAACTATCGGACCACATGGTTCGCGTGGTGCCATTCAACAATGGCAAAGCAAATAAGGATGGTATTTGATGCCCATATTGCCTTTTCGTCATATATCCACTCAGGTATCGCCGCATTCACATTGGGTTCGTTATACGTCGTTCAAATAAACTACAAAATTAAAATAAAACATATTTTAGTCTCAACTATAGAATAAACGTATCATAAATGAATTGATAATTGGATATATAGAAAGGTAATTTGTTTGGCTTACCCTGTATATGTCAAGCTGGTCAAGCTGATCACGATAAGCAATCAGTCGATCCCCCCATTAGCTTATTGGTTATCTTAACATGACACCATTTGCACAACAAAAATACAATTTTGTATCAGAAATTAATAATTCAAATATATTAATATTTATTAGTTAAAAAATAAACTAAAACATTTATCGTGCAGACCCTGTAGCCAACAGGAGCGTAGTAAGTCTAGCGGGACAGGTTAGTTAAGGCATTCTCATCCATGCCCAGTAGATAAGCAATGCAACACATCCTCTAAACTCAATCACAGTGAATTTGGTAGCGCGATACAACTCCCGATATAGAGTTGCTAAGACTGCTAACCCCCAGCTGTATGTCTCCGTCTCCGTCAAGTCCTCAAGCAGTTGGAGAAACTTCAAGTGTTCTCAGTTCCTCGATTTGTCACACAGTAGGAACCCTCTGATCAAGAATAGAATGTATGCTTGGGTGCACCGCAGAATCGTCAGCTCGTTTTCCTGCACCTGCCTGTATAATCGAAGGCACACGGTCTGGACCCACTTCAGGTAGGCACTGGCCCCTTTCTGGACCGTTGTGGGGGACTTCTCCGAGAAGCTCCTCACACAGCGTTTACTAGCTCCTGCCATCAAAGTGAGTGGCCCAATTTCTTGTCCATCCGGTAAAAACCCAACCTTCAATGGAAATGTCAAGTATCATTGTAACGTCCTGCAATGTGACCATGCATTCTCCATATGGTAGATGGAAAGTGTGGGTCTTAAGACGCCACCTCACTACCAAGGCATTGACCAATGCCCTGTTGTATTGGAATACAGGCATGCGTGCAACATCTCAAAATCTGGCGTCCAGCAGTCCCTACTCCATCAGTGGCTGCGGCTCATGAAAAATATTGTATCATCGAGTCTCCTACGCAGGATCCTACAAAAATACATAAAATAGGGTATTCAGATTAATTACACAAAAGTGATTTGAACTAATTCATAAAAAGTGACTCGAAATAAAATTATAAAATAAGACAACATACTGAATTCAAGTTTCCAAAAACTCTATAGATCTACAATTATAGTTTCTTTTACAGTGAAATCCATAAATTAACTAATTGACAGCTAAAGCATTCAAGTTCCCAAAATCCCATAGATCTAACATTGAAGCTCAATAGAATACTCTATCTCAGCAACCTACCCAAAAAAAAAAAATTACATATACATTATCAATCTACAATAACTCTATAGATCTAACTAACATTCAAGTTTAATAAAATACTCATTTGAACTAACATTCAAGTCTAATAACATTTGCCTATTTATCTAACTAACATAATGCTAACATTCATAGATATAAATCTAACTATTTATCAAGCTCAACAAATCTAACTAACATTCAGATTCAATAACAACATTTTATCGATCTAACAAACAATTTATCTATTTATCTATAAACTTACACTACCATTTTTGACCTACACTAACCTAACATTTGTTTATAACACTAACATAAATAGAAACATGAAAATGTTGTGGTAAAGATATCTACGTACCTAGAAGTTCACTCGAGGTTGGATGTGATTGACCTTGTTCAGACGCAGCAAATTTGCACTTTCCATTGACTACAAACCAAAATATCAACAACATAAGATTTATAAAGAGAGAAAGTGATTTTTTCAGAGAGAGATAGAGTTAGAATTGTGAAGTAGTCAGTTTAAACCAATTCCTTTATATAGAAAGCCCAAACGAGTCGATTCAAATAGACTCCTAAAGGAGTCAATTTGATTTGAATCGTCTCCTTTTCGTTTAAAAAAATATTACAGAAATCGATTTGAATCGACTGCTATTTTTAAAAAAAAGTATAACATGAGTCGATTTGAATCGACTCCCTTTATAGGAAAATTAATTTATTTTAAGAACATCTTTCAAATTGGTTCATTTGAGGAATTAAGAGTCTATTTTCTATGTTTTATTCTTAGAATTTTTCCTTAAGTATGAGTTATGACTAATGCCAGATTTTTTTTCTTCAATCAAACACTATTTTATTTCTCTGAAATAAAGAGAATATTTATAATGACCAAAAAAATTGTTACTATGAACTTTAACTAAAACAAAACTGATTTGTTTTTTAATAAACATACAAATAAATTATTTACAACTTTTCTTAAAAATATAAAATGTAAACTATACATGAGAAATTATGCCACATGGTTAAAAGATCCAGTATATGTATAATTAAAGAACGCAACGTGACAGTCAACTTAAAACTGATACTTGCTATGCTACTCAAAAAACCTGAAATGAATGTGAGAAATGAATCTTGGAGAAGACTTAGTGAATAAACCATGCTCACAACACTCGCATGGGACGTTTTCAAACATCGACTGAAACAAGCACGAAACATATAATATATATACACACACTCATAATAAATAATTACTTTTGCAAATTGGCTTTTTAAACAATGAACACATAACTATCATATTATGCATCACATTCACAGTACATGCTGCATCCAATCCTGACCATACAACTTATCTCATCAAACTCAACCATCACTATTGTCTGCTAACACTTTCATGCGAACAGCTCGCGAGGTGAGCCTTGCCCTCGACTTCGCTTTGCCCGGCCTCACTCCCAACAAGTCATGACACAATCTTGAACCGGTGACGTACGACTCACTTCCTTCATAACATGACTCACTACATACTAATTAAATCTTTTCGAGACTCATTCCTAGCATATTAGGATTCCCTCCTAATCTAACCTTTGCACTCAGCAAGACCATGACTGCACTCACTTCTAATAATTGTGGTCCCATGATCAAGGACAACTAAGTTCTATCTCTATCATCAAACATAATATCTAACATACTTCTATACATGGACATACCTCATGCTTATGTAAACTCATCATACATTACACTCATAGCATATACTTCATACTTCGTACTTCATGACTACGTCGCATCCTACATAAACATGCATCTCTACTCATAACATTCTTCATACTTAGATATCACAACTAACATGACTCATATGCTCACTTTGTAGACAGTAACATCATAATTCCTAATTAATCAATTAAGTTACCAACTCTATTCATACTCATTGTATCAATTAATAAAAGTATTTGATTTTAGCAACATTACTAATTCTATTTACTCCCTGAGTCTGCTCATGTTGTTCTAATTATATAACTTAATTGGTTTGCTAAACTTAGCATTCCATCGTCTTCTAACTATCTTACTGATGCGTTTAATGCTAGCAAGTAATAGGGAGTCTTTTGAGGGACTCGGGTTGTCGTATCCACGATGATTGATTAACTAGATTATTTTACAAATGCAGACACTCTTATTTGTTTGGATGGTGTTTTTGGGATTTTTATTAATTATGAAAATAAAAGAAAAAAATTAAATTAAAACAAAAAAAGAAAAGTAAATTTAATTTATAAAGAATTAAGATGAGAAGAAGCGTTAGGACACTTGACTTCCATTACTCCCGCTTATGTTGCTAGCTACTAATCTTATCCAATTATGAGAATTATTTATGATTAATGGTCGAGGTTAGTGGTCACTAGCCTCTGTCGAGGTCAAGTAACACTCTTAGTATAGGTTGTCCACACTAATTTCTTAGGAGGTCTAAACCTATTTTAATGGTGTTATGCCGGAATCTACCGACCCCTCACACAACTATACAAATCACGATAAACCCTCTCAGTGAAACGCTTAATCTAGGTTTGCTAAACCTCGCCCTATCTTGCAATCTCTCTCTCTTGCGCGTCTCATGCAAAGATACAAACTACCTATATGGTGATCAAGGATACAAATAGTGCAATAAGAATTGAGTAGCATACATTAATCAAACAAACCATAAATTGGATAAAAATCAATAAATTACAACACATTCAATGGAGAATTTTCGTCCATGCCTTAACTAGAAAGGAATCAAGTCATGATAGGGAGAAGAAGAAATACATCGTGAAAGAGAGGAGAAGATACATAAGACAAAAGAAAAGGATGAATTCTCTATTGATCCAGGAGATCAATGGAGTCTCCTTGAGTCTTATAGCTCTTCTAGGGTTGCCTCTTCACTCCAAAATGTCATTATGTTCTTTTAGGGTCAAAGTGTTAATATTCTATTTATAGAAGAGCTTTTAGGGTTTGAGAAATCCTTATTTTTTTCTTCAACAAAGGCCGCCCCCTTAAGTGGGCATAAGTGCCACTCGAGCGGCCTTTGTAAATCTGCGAGATGCAATTTTCTTTGCCTAACTGTGCGATGGGGCATTCTTAATAGCGCCGAAGCACTCTCTGGAGTCTTTTTCTTCATATTTCTTACTTTTCTTGGCTCCTAAGCTTCCCATTCCTTTATGGCTTCCTCCAATAGCCATATTGCACATGAAAAACACCCAAGAATACCTATTTCCACCTAGCATGCCTAATTTGTTACTTTGTACAACATAAGTGAAATTTTACATGAATGCATACAAATACAACCTATTATGCAATTAAAATGCCTAAAAAATTCATGAATTAGCAAGAAAAAAAAAACTCTAATTGGAGAGTTATCACTTATAATTGTATTATGCTCTTGATCCTAGTCATGCTTAACTTAAAATGCTCAAAACTATTAACACATAAACACATGCATGGATCATGTCACATACACGTACATGATTGACATATCATGCTTATTCATACATAACCATTCACGCATACATACATAGAAAATGTACCCATATCATTCCCGCATAAAACCCAATTCAAAATAAATTCTTTTCTAAAACACTCACGAATACTTTTAAAAGCCTTTTCTAAAATTAGGTTGTTATTCTTTGAAAATGGTCCTGTACAGATTTTCTATAAAAGGTTTTCATACTTTTCAAATCATCATAAATAACTTTTCAAGATAAATATAATGCTTAACATAATACTATGAGAATCGTCCATTGACTTGGAGCTATCGAAACTCATGATAACATCGTAATCCCTCGCGGAGAACGGTGGACATTGGACACTGAGAACATAAGGATGATGCATCAAAAAATTAGGGAAACAACTCATCAATATTGGGAAAACGAAGAAGCATCGTTGCTCAACTCATGGCACAATGGCGTCCTAGAGCAATAGCGTGCTCCCAACGCTATGACGTTGGCTTTGAGCCACAAAATAAAATGATATTAGAGAACTTACCACAACAAGAGGTAGATAAAAGTATGTCTTCCCTTATCCAATGTTGCATTCGTGCTCCCATGCCCCATGAAGAAGGTGAAACTTTAACTTTGTAAAAGTTCACACTTGACAGGACCCTCACTTAAACTCGATGGAAGATTATAAAATATTATTTTCCAATGAATGACTAAACCATCACCCAAGCCTCTTATTTTTAGGGGAGAACTCTATCCACCAAAACAAGAGTTGTGCAATGTGGGACTTGAAGATTGCGTCCAAGCAAAATTGTCATCCACCAATGCAACATCGTTGGGTTACACGTGACTTTACATGATTTTGGGCATTGGGGGCACCACCTAGCACGATGGCACTGACTCTAGGCCTCCAAAAGTCAACTCTTTGACCCCAAGGCCCTACTGGTTCCCCTACACACCCTTGGTCTTATGTCTTAGGGTTATTGAACATAAGGGTCATAATAGTTGTGTGAAGATAATCTACCTATAATGCCAAAAGAAAGAAACCAAATTGGTTAAAATGCAAAACATCTATTCTACGCCCTAATCTTTGGTAGGTGGCCCGAGATGTGGAACATGAAATGCATTGTGAGCTTGGAAAGGGTTCCAATCACCTTATCTAAAGAAAAACCATCGGGGCTAGGGTCATCGGGAAGACTGCACCTTGAAAAAGGCTTCCACCCCCTATTCCTTTGGACAGATCAAGCTCATTTAGAATTCGGCAGTCAAAGACTTCCCCGAAGATTTTTCCTTTTGGAATAAATATTTACCTGCCTTTTATAAATAAGTAAATAGATAAAATATAACTATAACGACGTATTAAAAGGTGCCTAAATATTTTAAGATGCATCGAAAAAAAAAAAGAGGAAATGTTAGAGGAATTGTTGAAAGGATGGTGATTGCCCTTATGCTTTCCATCAATAACCTAAATGCCATTCTTTATCTCTTTCCAAAGTTTTTCTCTGTTAAACATTTTGAATAAACGGTTAAAGGGGAACACAACAAAGTCTAGAAAGAGATTATAGAAAATAGAAAAATATTGTATTATCAGAATTGTGTCATTTGAGTATAAGAGAAGTCTCTATTTAAATGTTAGAAAGAAAATCGTAACTTAATGACAGAAAAATATCAAAATCATATAATATCAAACTAAAACGGAATTAAATCAATTTAATATATTCTAGATATAATATTATTCTTAACATTTTTCTTTTCTTCCTTGATGAGCATTCATTTTCAATTTATTGTAAATGGTCTAGAAGATTGAAACTTTGCCTGTTAATGGACTGAAATCAAGAAACCTGAGATTGTTTGGTCCTGCAAATGTTGGTGTTTGATTAGGCAAAGTCAAGCTTTGTGGTGGAAAATTTGGGGCTCAAATTAAAAAATGTGTCATAGTGAGTAATTAAAATGTGTTAATCTGGCAGTTGAGGGCCATCCTCAAACTTTGTTTATGACTTGGATTCCCACGAGGCAATGACTTGTGGTATTTGTGGAATTCTTTCTCTTTCAGTTTGAAGATCATATCAACTACTATTACGGAACAATGAGACCGATGGGCGTGGACCCTTTCATTGATAGATATTCAAGAAAAACAGTGAGTTATGAGCGCATGATATTCATGATTGGTTTCATACTATCACGAAGAGCAAGTTGTGCTAGTGTTAATTTATATGATTTTTATACTTCATATATATATATATATATATATATATATATATATATAGCAAATATTTTGTTGGCAGAATTATTGGAAAAGTAATTAAAATGGAAAAATGGGGAAGATGGATTCCGGTTTTTAATGATAGGTTTCGTCAATTAGAGCCAGACATTAAGGCTACCCCACATTGATAAGGTCCACTATAAAGGTTAATCGAATGCAATTTAGTTCTGTAGTAGTGCTACTAAAATGTCATGATGGATCATCTCAAAATAATCATAAAAGAAAGAAGCATAATGGAAAATTTAGGCTACAAAGTTCTAAATACGACCAGATAAGGTGTTGTCAAATAATCCTTGGTTCTCCTACTTTGGTCTTAATTAGGATTCATTTACAATATGGTCAGGTTTAATTTGGCTTCGCAAAAGTTGTTGTATTACCCACGAAATCTTCCTTCCCCACCTTCTTGTTGCCTTTACAAGTGTCACACAACGAGAGAAATGTTTTTTATTTTTTACGTATATATAAAATTGGACTCTAACCATAGATACCACGTAGAGCGAAAAATGCAAAGCGTTGTCATTTGTCCCATTTACGCTCATAAAATGTTTTGCACTCTTCTCTCTTCATGATATCAATTAATGTCCACTTTTGATGTTATACATAACATGCAACTAAAAATAACATCACTCTACATCGATCAAGCTGCCTTCATTAGGATGATTGCAGGGGCAGAAACTCCATGGCTGTTACACTTTTCTTCCTAGCTTTCTACTTATGTGGAAATTTAATTTCCTTGATCACTCACTACAAGAATAATAACTATTTCCATTTGTAAATTACAGTCGGATTAAAACCGACGGAATTACCGTCTGGACAGGAAAAAAACCGACGGTAAACGGTTCAGGAAACCGAGCCGGGCCACGATCAATGAAGTTACCGTCGGTTTGGAATACGCGACGGTAAATAAAACAATTATCGTCGGTCCAAATCTCTACCGACGGTAATACATTGGGAAAAGGCGCAACAATTTCATCAACCCGCCATAAATTTTTTTTAATACCGTCGGTACATACCGACGGTAAATGTCTCAGAAATATTACTCGGCCGTTTTCAAAACGTTCAACATTCCCATTAATCGTCGCGCCGTTTCCGAGAACGTCTTCTTCCGTTGGATATGTCCGACGGTAACACCTTGGCCGAATAGTATAAAAACCCCTCCCCCCATCCTCCTAAGCCTGCACCATATTTTCTATTCTCTTCTCTTTTCTCATCCATTCTCCCCTTTCTTATCCGTCGTGCGATGCTAACTTTTGTCGTTGGAGACGTGATATTAGTTTAATTTAGTTATCAGTCTGCGGTTGCGTAAACTGAGCCATCGAATGGATGCAAAGTCCAAGATGATGGTAATTATCAGCTATCCCGTTGGGGGAATAGTGATGACTACCGCCATCTTGGACTTTGTCATTCATTAACTGGCTGATTATTTAATTATTAATTAATTTTTCTGAGCTTACTGGCGCCACGTTAATTGGGAGAGTGATAAAGGCCAAGGCCAAGGTGGTGGTAATCAAGTGTTGGGGATCATCACATTATTGTATCCCCAACTTGATTACAACCATGTTAGTCTTGGCCTTTATCAATCACTCAATTAAAGTGTCGCCAGGGCTCGGCAAAAATTAAGTGTAGATTACCGTCGGACTAGTCCGACGGTAAAACCCTAAACTCTAAACCCAAATTTACCATCGGTTAGGGCAGACGGAAAATACTAAGGTGTTACCGTCAGTCAACAACCCCGACGGTAAAGACTTCGAAATTGGTGCCGGGTAATGCGATTGCTCATTACCGTCGACACATAACCAAACCGACGGTAATTAAATAATGTGATCCGTGAATTGAAGCCAAAATTATTTGTTTACCGTCGAACTGTATAGAGGATCGACGGTAATTGTTTTAATTAAACGCTCCGTTTTGATTTGGATTTTTACCGGCGGTTATTGGAAGTTACTGTCGGTCATATCTGACGGTAAAGGTCGGGCAGATTATTTAAGCAGCATTCCTTTCTATTCTCCTCATTTCATTCTCTTCTCTTCTGTTTCTCTCCACCCATCCTCTCCTCTCCACTGCCCTCGCACATTGCCACGCCACCGGCACGCGCCACCGCTTCCACTCCGTAACTACAGGTCGACCAGCTTCTCCTACATTATCTGTGCTTTCTCTATTTAACGTGTGTGTGTGTCTCCGTGGCTGATGATATGTGCGTGTGTTGTGATTTGGGATTGTGTGGGTGTGTTGTGTGGGCGTGTTGTGAGGTTTTGTGTTTGTGTGTTTAGGGTTTGTGTGCGTGGCTGATGTGTGTGTGTGTGTGTGCATGGCTGATGTGTGTGTGTTTGTGTGTGTGGCTGATGTGTGTTGTGTGGGTGTGGTGTGATTGTGTGTTTGTGTGTTTGTGTATTTGTGTATTTGTTTGTGTGTTTGTGTGTTTGTGTATTTGTGTGTGATTGGAATTGTCTGCCACTAGTTGAGGAATTGGAATTGTTGTGAGGTTGATGATCAAAGGAGATTTGAACTTAAGGTTGTAGGTATATCTGTGATAGATTTGTGAGCTTAAGTGTATAACTAGTGTAGGTTGTAATTACTTTCTGGTAATACATTGTGAACTTAAGTTTCTATAGTGTATCTCCCTATGGTTTTGGGCGATCATCCTTCTGCTCCTATCGTCATTGAGGACGACGAACCCGCAACAACCTCACCCGAGTCCGACGAGCCTGACTATGACTCCCACTTACTGGACGAGCCTGACTACGACTCCCCTTTCTAGGACAGGGACGAGGACGAGGACGTTCACTTGGAGGTGAACGTGGGTGGGAACGTGCACGTGGACGTCAACGTGGGTAGGAACGCGCACTTAAACGTGCACGTAGATGGGAACGTGTACGTGGACGTGGATGTGGATGATTTTGAGGATGACGGAGAGGACGAAGACCCTGTGGAGGACTGAATACATATATTGTATCCATTAATTTTGAATATATTATGTACATTATTTGCTTCTTTAACCATGTAATGAATCTAACCACGCAAGGATATATATGGGAAGTACCACTTTGTTGAACCATTTGGTGAATTTATTTATTATATATCTTTGCTAATGGATACATGCATTAATCTGTTGTAACTCTCACAATCAATGTAATCGTTAAACTAAATAATTGATTATTACATATTGTTTAATTATTTATTTAATAAAATGACCATATTATTTACAGCAAAATTGTTATTCAAATAAATAATAATCAATCAAAAAGAAAGTTTATGAAATTTTTTTAAATATTTGACTATTACCATCGGCTATATCTGACGGTAATATGGACAACGATTATCGAAGCGACGATCAGTACTAACTGACGGAATATTAGCGTCGGTTTAAGGTGACGGTAAAATTTGAATAAAATACTATTATTATTAGCGATGGATTAGTCCGAAGGAAATCCGGTTAAATTACCATCGGTATAAACCCTCCGACGCAAAATTTTTTTTCCATCGAACTCTTTATCGACGACCCTATGACCGACGGTAAATCTGTCGGAAACACAATGTACCGCGGTAACTGGCTCATAACCGACGGAAAATACCGACAGAAATAGTATAATTTCTTGTAGTGACTATGTATAATTTAAAGGTGGTTTTTCACGTGTTTTATGGATTAAATACTTTCTCCGCTATTTTTTTTAAGAGAAACTATTTACCCCATGAGACGTGACAAACTACATAATTTAAAAAAGGGTTTTTGGTAACCAATACCCTTAGGAGGTGTTTGGTATGCGGTAATGCGGATTGATTACCACTAATATTGCAATAAAATTACCTAATAATTCATATTGACTTGTTTGGTTATGCAACATTGCTAGTAATATGGATTACCCCCCATGATAGGTGTTTAATTAGATTACCACCTCTAAGGTAATCATTCAACTTTTATTTTGACAAAAAAATCTCTAACATAGACACTCATCCCTCTCTCCATGAGCCCCATCACCACCACCACTTATCACTCTCATTACCAATGTCGTTGCCATCGCTAACATATACAACTCACCACCACCACGCCACCACCACCACTACCACCATATGTCACCATGGTCGTTGCTACCATCGTCACCATTGTCGTCGCCACAACACCACCAGTACCCACCTTCACCATTGTCACCGCCGCCGCCACGATCACCATCATCACCATTGTCATCGCCACAACTACCACCACTATGATTACCCACCACCGGCTACTGTCATCCCCATCGCCACCACCACTTCCACTACCCATTACCGCCATTGCCACAATACATCAACTAATTTTTATTTTATTTTATTTTAATGTTATTATGTTTCTTTTTTATTTAATTAATTTATTATTTCATTTATCTTTATTATTTGTGCGTGTGTGTTTGTGGTTTCTAGTAATCCTTTTGATATACCAAACATGGTAATGTAAATTTTTAGTTGCATTACCTTTGCATACCAAATATTGCAATGTAACATCACCAATAATTTACAATTCTGGCAACTATATAACATGCATATACTAATTATCTAATAAATAACAAAATCTTAACAAATCAATCGCGTGCATATATAAACATATATGACTTGATTGAACTAAAGCACATCACATAAATCGTTCGACGCACCATGACCTCCACTTACCAAAAATGGATGACGACTGGACACGGACGTTGAAAAATCCTAGCAGAGTAGTGTTGACACTTGGATTAGCCAAAAAAATCATCTCACCACGAGAAACTAAGGGAACCAAAATTGTTGGGCATCGTTACAGTGACTTGGCGTCACTACGGCGACTTGCTTTACTACAACGACTATCAACATTGCAACAACGACTTAGAGTCAAGAGTTTTCAAAGAAAATTAGCAATTGAAATACTCCAGGAAGGGTTTTATTTATAAGGGAAACTAACACTCCCACTCTACAAACTGGGCGATATGGGACTTCACACTCCACTGACCTTCTCGTTGCAGCGAGGTATGCTCGCTATAGCGGTCTCGCTACAATGACCTGTTATCATTGTAGTGATGGCCTTGGACCTAAGGGTCATCACGTTCCTACCTCTCAAGATCATTCCTAAGGTATTACTAACCCTCCCTAAGGGTACTTGGAGAAGTAGGGTATCACACTTTTAGCATCAGTTACACCTCAAGATCTCTAAAACTCAATGGATTAGAATTATGACAGACCTTTGTTGTTTTAAAACTTGGGAAGATATGCCGAAGGCGGCGATTGTGATAGCCACGATGCCATAAAGAAAGGGGTGGAATTCGGTGGTTCATAAGGTTTCTGCTCATCATGGAACATGTGCTCAAGGATGTGAAACACATTATGGAGGCAGACAATGGTATCACCAAGCACAAGCATGGAGATGAGGACAAATCCATGTTCATACTTTAACATTACCAGGAGAGTTAAAACTAGAAGCAAATTTGAGCACAAATTGAGCCAGAAGTTAGGTGACATATCTTATTGGTGTGCCATACTCTTTTCCTTCTCGTTTGGTCTATTATACATTTTGTTTTCCGTCATCCATTACACTCTTCAGCTTGTGGTCCTCTCATTTACCTTTAACCAATCTTGGCAAATCAATTCCATAATTGTTAATCAATGCCAAAATGACTAATCATTCCCATAACGTCTAATCAGTGGCAAGCCAATTAATCATTTCCATAACATCTAATCAATGTCAACCAATTGCAAATCCATTACCAATTTCAAATCCATAACAGCTAAGTAATGTCCTCCTGACCTTTCTCTCCTTCTCTACTTCTATAATAACCACTAACTAAAAAAATAATAAGTCAAATCAATCCTAACTTATCACTACCTACAATTTTCTATAATAAGTGAGACAACAACACTAAGCATGATGAGTTTAGGCAACAGAAAATTGACAATTGTAGTTGTTACAAATTAAATTGAGTGGTGAAAAACTTATGTGTTGTGTTGTGAAATATTTATGTAATGTATTGAGGAAGATTGTTCCTAAGACGTTGTATGTGACAAGGTGAATGGGGGGTTGTGGAGGGGGCACAATGTGGTTGGTGAATGGCCAGGAGATAAGAGATAAGTAGAATAGGGATGGTGGTGATAGTGGTGGTGGTGGGAGAAAGGGGAGAAAGGAAGAAAGGAAAAAAGGACGGCAGAGAGAACAAGACAGGAATTGAGGGTGGGAAAGGGAGGAAGGAAGGGGTCGAGAGGAAAACATGGTGATGAGAGATGATTTAATTTTTGTTTTTAGCTTTTGAGTGACTAAAACTGAAGTAACATTTAATTATGTTATAAGGATTAAAATCATATTTAAATTGTCACATAGAAAGGGCAATGTGACTTTGTATCATTCATGTCATCAATTAATGGAGGTAGATTAATAATAGGGACTAAAAAAGAAAATGGACTAAAACCAAATAAAAAAAGAAAATGGACTAAAACCAAATAAAAAATTTAATAGGAATTAAGATCAAAATTGATTATATTAATTAAAACGACAGAAAACTTATTTAAACCTTAAATGTATACTTTGTTATAGGTATATTTACTTGTGGGTACTAATTTTGCTAAAACCAATTGTTAATTAATAAAAATAAAAGATTTTGAATAAAAAAAAAGTTGAGGTCTTTCAGCCTCCAGTTCATTCAATGGTGCGTCACAAATGTAGGCAATAAAAAGGACATCAATCTATATTATCTTTGCCATTACCAATCGGGCAAGAAATTAACGGCTATTTATTTTTTCAGGCATTAGCAAGAGCCAGCAGAGAATTAATTAAGGAAAACAAGATATATCATCATTGATAATGGTGGTCACGCATGCACTTGGATTCATTACGAGAAAGGAGTCTTAACTCCAATAGTTGCCCACCATTTGTGTGCCTAGCTAGCCAAAAAAAAAAACCAAAAGTGGTCATTCACGTAACTGCAAAACGACACGCCGTTCAGTCATGGGTCAATCAGTGTCTAGTTGATACCAAGACCGTTAGGCCGTGTTGGCTCGATCACTGCTTCGTGCGGATGAAAAATAAAATTGGTACCATTAGGGAGACCTTTTAGTTTTATCGAAATTATCGGAGCTCACTAAACTTCACTTAATTAGTTTAAGATTGGTCGACCCACTGTAAAATAAAATTCTCATAATGACAATTATTTTTTTTAAATCTACAAAACTTAAATTTTAGACATTAAAAAATTAATATTAAACCATTTGAATCAATTAAGCGTGGGTTCTTCAAAGAGAGTTTATTAGGGAAAACAATAAGGGTCAATAGTGGAATTGACTAATGAGTGGGATACAACAAGCTGAGTTGTAACACTTGTGAGATCAAGAAAAAGCAAAAGGAAAACAAGAAAGGAGAGCCACAGAGGGTGTTGTTAACGGGTCTATGTCAATGCCACCCAACGGGGTAGCCAATAGACAGTGCGGGACCTTATATTCTCTTTCCCGTCCTTATACTTTTTGGACCCTCTCTTCTCTCCTCTACTTACTAGCTAGTACCAGACCACAGTCCATCTCCATCAGTAGGGGGAACTTGTCTACCATGATGCACCTTAACGAACGTCTCCCAACATTCATATTATTTAAGATATTACAGGCAGATTAAGACATCATTAGATTATTACATTTTTTTTATACACGGGCAAAATGTCCATTGATGTAGGTCTGATTACTAATTCATTTGCTAACTTGTAAACACCTTTAAAGTTAGAATAATTGACCCAAAAATTTAAAATTACATCATACTCAAAATTAAAAAACAAACCTAGATTAAAAATTATTTACACTAAATTACTTTATATATATATATATATATATATTTCTCACTATTTATTTCTCTCTTAACCATATTTTATGATCTCAATAATGGATAAATTTTCATGAGAGATTTTTAATAAAGCTCTTTCCGTACTTGTTGTTGAGTCTAGATTTGTTGGTCAAGTGGAGGAGTTACTTTCGGGTATACCTTAAGATTATGCCTATTTTGGGGTTCTTTAATGGCATGCCATACCACTTGACTTAAAAAAAAGAAGAAGATAAAACTAGAAGAAAAAAAATTAATATTTCTTTATTATTATCAAATTATTGACAGATAATGTGGAATAATTTTTTTTAAGAAACCTCTCAAGTAAAAATCGACAGAGAGTAATAGCATATTTTGTCAGGAGGAAAAATTAACCTAAAATCAATGTGATCATTACTAATGGACTAATTGAGAAATCACACAAGTAGATCGAATCTCACATTTTGACTTAACCTTAAAGTGGTGGGTTTATAGTTTCTCTCAATTATAAACTCTTCATTATGTCTATTATTAATTAATGTGGAATTTTTTTTACACACTTAAAACCCAACATATTTGACTTCAATTTTCACACCTCGTTTTATAATGGCTAGAGGATATAAATTGAGTTTCAATTAATTTCAATATGATTGACAAAATAAATCATGGCATAAATTTAAGCTCAAGGGGTAGCAAAATACAAAAAACTAGCTTATTGAGTGGGAGAGAAGTACCGCACTTGATTGCCATGATTATTTTATGTGACTTTATTGTGACCTTTTCAAGTATCCTTTTTCCAAATGGCTCCTGTGTGTCGTGTTTTTTGGTTTCTATGTTGACAATAAATAATCAACAAGTTTCACTTTGTTTTTAGATCTTAATTCGGGGAACAAAAACGATTCCTCTTGTGGGAATCTTAGGTTACCCTTAACGAACTTCCTTAGAACATTGATGTCACAAAAGACTATTCTCAATGAACTCCGCATTAACATGATCAATGTCAAACCAATAGTTCTCAATGGACTTGACAATGTCCTCATCAATATAACTAGGATTGTTCTCAATGAAATTGAAAATATTCTCGTCAAAGTCATGAAAACCTTTATCTACGAACTTGACGATATATCCTTGTCAATGTCACTGGACAATATTCTTGCCAATGTCACGAAAACTATTCTCTACGATCTTGACGATATATCCCAGGTGTCAACAACGACAGTCCTCAACGAACCCAGTGAATATTAATGAAAACACATAAGGAAAAGTATAAATAGAGGAAGATAAAGATAAGAAAATATGGGAGAAGAATAGAAAGATAATTGACTTAATTTATAAATAAACTATAAGAAGTTGAAAAGAGATATGACTAGATGTGATAGAGCATGTACATGGGTGTTCTCATGTCTAGAATCCTAAGAACTACAAAAATCATGATTATGTCCACCACTACTAGAAAAACACTAAATACTAACGGACTTTACCCACAAAGATTTCCGACGAATTTAGCGACAAATTTCTTTTCCCAAATCTGTTGATAATGGTCTTTTTCATCCCTAACCAAGCAGTAGACAAAAGTTACCAGCGGATAAGCTACCCGTCGATATTCAAATTTTTTCATTCAGGAAAAAATGTCACACCTAGTTTTATTAAAATCCATTTCGGTGGATATCCAAATCCATCAGTAATGGAGGGTTAACAAAGCTTGCCCACTTCTTCCTTCCTTATTTCTTTTTCCCCTTTCACTCTTTAGACGAGCTCTCTTTCTCTCAACACTATCCTTCCCCCATTTCACCACCTCCAAAAGCCCTCTCTGTCGCCACCCTAGCCCACAACCCCCGCACGCAACCCTTTTGCCGCATGCTTGAGGAAGATTTCAACACCTTCACAACTCGAAGGCATCAGATCTGGCGAGGCCACTACGAGTGGCGTCTATCCCATTCAAGATCCACTACAGGAAAGGTTATGCATCTTGGGGAGCCGTCACAATGGGGAGCCAAGGGTTCAACCCCACGAGCAGCCAGGGCTTTTGCCGTCGTCGTGGAAGATTCAGAGACGACGAAGATGGAGCTCATATCCTTCTCTCGGACATGCTCTCGAGTCTCCCCTCTCTTCGGTCTATTGGGCTTCGCCTTCAAGTTCATTGAGAAGCATTTCATTTACAAGGTATTTATTTACCAATGCATCTTCTATTCTAGAAAATTGAAATTACAAGAAAAAATGTAGCTTGCAACTTGATGGTTTTATGTGGCTCAAAGAAGGGGGTTGAATCTAAGCAAATACTTTTTTGAAAATCAAACTTTCTTTTGAGTAGAAAAGTTATCTCCTAAAAACTTAAGAGATATCTCCTTGTATTCCAGGAGACAAGTTTTCTAAAGAAAAAAAATCTTTTTCAAAACGAAAGCAGATTTTCTTTTAAAGGATAGAAAACGTAAATAGTGAAGGGAAGAAAAGAATACACACAAAATTTATACTGGTTCAATTCCTAAGAGTTAGGAATCTACGTCCAGTTCTTTAAACACCCAAATCACTTTTCTTTCACAAAACCTTCAAGTACAAACACCAATGGCACCTTCCAAAAACCTCACAAAACAAACTTCCAAATACAAAGAACCTTGAAATAAAATCTCTCTCAAGCTCTCTATTGCTCCCCAAAAACAAACTCTCAAATAACCAAGTTTTTCTCACCAAACAACAAAATACGAAAACACAAATCAGAGGATTGAAAAACTAATTCAGAATAGAAGATGTTTAGAGGANTTTAACTGTCATAACTCATAAGTAGCAAATTTTCAATCTAGTCTCACAAAGAGAAATTACACTTAAAAGGTAAAGAGCTACTTTCTCTTTCTAATTATTGTAGAATAAAAGAAGCTAGTTTACATGTGCGCCTATATAATTCACATGCTGCTTATGAGGTTTTGAGAATGGTTATGGATGGTTGAATTGAGATTTACCTTCTCTTAGCTTTTATTTTCTCTTGACTGTGATGCTTTTCTACCTCTGCCACAGTCCTCATTGCTGCCACTTTGTAAAATTGTCATTTTTAGTTTTAGCAAGATGTTTTGAGAAATAACCGATCACTCTAGTGATGAAATCTTAATTTATATACGATTTATGGAAAACTAGTGAAGTATTAGAATAAGAATGATTTGCGTGTGTATGCATGTGTGTGATACTATTATGATACTATGTGAATGCTTGAATGTGATTGTAAGAACAATGTAACAATATTATTGACAATTGGATGAATAAGTTGGTCCTATCATGGTCGTTAAACTCTCAAGTAAATTGGTAAACTCTTAAGAGTTTACGATTCTACTACACAAAACGAGTTAACATTCAGGTAAACTTTCTTTTGGTAAACTCTTGATTTTATTAGTGAGTTTACAAGTTAAAATCTACCTACGAGTTTACCTCAAAATGCACAAATTTGATAATTTTGTTAGATACTCAACTGACTTTGTTTATGTTAGACAATACCTATTGAGTTTATTAAGTTAATTTTATATATGAATCATAATTGAGCTATTTTTTATCGAACTATAAAGTAATACACGTACAAAATAAAGTATGGCAGAACAACTAAGTGTCATGCATTAAAGTATATTTTATGATATTTATTTTATTTATTTTATTTTAAAGTAAACATTATTCAATGTCAATTATAAATACAACATTCAATCATGTTTAGTTCCTAATTATATTGCTTATAACTTATATTTTTTACGTACGTAAACTCTTATGAATTTACGAATCAATTTACAATTTGAGTTTGTTGAAATTTCATGAGTTTACTTAAACTCTCAAGTTTAATAAACTTGGGTCCGATCACCATTTTTTTAAACCACCATCATGATTACTATCCATAATTTTGGTTACAATATTCTTATTGGTGTTATCTTTTTCTTTGGGTTAATGGGTTGTCATCTAATTCTTGCTTTTTCAATGTTGTTAGGGCATTTACTACTACTTCTATCAGGTTTTTAAGAATAAGGTTGTGGTCATTGCAGCTGCTAGAAAATTCAAGGGAATGGAGATGGTACTGTTGGAATGTTTGGTTGTGTAGTAGTTTTCTAGGTTAAAAAAAAGGGGAAACAGAAGTGTGGCAACACCAAGGGCGCACTACAGCGACGCGAGAATAAAGTCCCACATCGGGAAATATGATAGAAGGGGTCTTAAGATCTTCCTATATATAGAAGTCTCTTGTGAGTGTTATTCCTTGCTAATGCGCTCAGAGAGCTATGAATGTGCAAACTTTTTTTCCAAAAGCTCTAATTATTTTTATTCTTTCTCCCTCTTATTCTTCTGTCCATAGAGAAGCAGTGCCTCTACGTAGAGTGTCAAGATCTCCTAGTGTCCGTGCTCTTTAGTCATCAGTCATTTTCAGGTGAATGACTTTCTTCACGGTTTATTTTCAGACCATATATTTATTTTTAGAAGTTATTTATGTTATGCATGTTTTTATGAAATCCTAGGAGGCAAAAATTAGTATTTTCTTTTAAGTATTTATGAAATTAGTTATTATTTGGGAAATTTCTTATTTATGAAAATAGTTATTTATTTAGAAACTTCCTTAGAACTTCCTCATGAAAACCATTTTAGAACTACATGAGACCATATGTCTTATTACATTAAATATGTCATGTTGCTTGTGTATGAATATTTATGAATAAAGTCATGTTATGCTATCAGTTATCAGTTAAGTTATCATGTACATGTCATTTCATGTTATGTTATTTAAATTGTTTTCATGAGAGTGAGATTTAGGATAGAACTGTAAGTCAGCGACAATCCATGTTGACATTGGTGTACCTTGTATGATCCTAACTTAGAATAGGATTCATGTAGAATTAGGGCAAGACCATGAAGTCCGGACTTGGCAACCCATAATACTCGATGTCTTGTATCATGTCATGTAGATTAGGGCAAGATCGTGGAGCCTAAACATTTCAGGAGCAACTAAATCGTAATGCTCGGATTGTCTATCTATATAACTTTCCACTTGTTTATGTTTTCAAATGCCTTTACGTCCTATGTATTATAATTATATAAATATTTTCATGCTTGATATTATATTATGCATTGCGTTTGCATGTCATGATTACGAACTGTCCCATGTCATCGTGGGGTCTGTCATTCACTAAGCGATGACTCACCCGTCATCAACTTTTTTTTCAGATAGCATTGACAAAGATACTCCTCTTGTTTAGTAGATTCCATCAAATCGAATTCTTGGTGAGCTTCACGTTGCCATAGAGTATTCTTTAGCTTTATTTCAGTTATTAAGATAGTTTATTTTATGTCAGTTAGTAGAGTGCTCCAATGAACTACAAGCAAAGAGTTTCATAATTTCATTATTTAATTATGTATCTTATGCAAAGGATTTTACTTTATTATATTTGTGAAGTTTAATTTATTTTAAAAAAGTTTTCTTATTATTTGTTTATAAAAGCTGTGCGTTTTGATGATTAGCACGTTAGGAGACTTCTGTAAGGGAACTAATCCCTTGCTTGCTGATGACGATTTCTGGGTCCTCATAGGTTATCTTGTTGTGGCTGCTATAGTTGGGTTATTATTCCTCACTCCATCATGCCATTACTACTAGTTATCAATGATTGATTTAGAACTATTGAGGATATTATGACCACAATTGGGGGTTGTTGTTTTTTTTTCATGGTATTGAACTACTTCTGTTGCAGGTTGTTATTGGTTTAGTCTAATTCTTCAGATATAGAGTTCTTTTTGGATGAAGCTGTTTAGTTGGTGTCTTTAATTTCTCCTTCTAGGTGACTTTTTGTTAGCTTTGTTTTCTTGTATTTTGTTCTATTTTCATACTTCTTGTTTAATACCTGTGGCCTTTAGCTTTCCTCAGCCCACCCTGCGAGGGACCTTGGTGAGTAGACATTGATCTAACATTTGTACTAGCTATTGAATTTAAAGAAATTTTGTGTATGATTTTTTAGTTTTAAATGGTTAAGTTCTTAGTAGTTGTTGTAAATAATTTTTAGTTAATTTTATTAAAGGAAATTATTTTTTTAAGAAATTGATTTATTAATTATCGAGGGATAAATCTGTTAAAAAAATAATATTATTTTATTTGAAACAATTACTGACACATATATTAGTCAGTAATCATTTCAAATAAATGATTATTGTGGACAGTTATTGACAGATTTATCCGCCGCTAATTATCACCATATGCCAGTAATAAGTTACTAACGAGCTAAATATCGTCAAATATTTTTTTATGCACAATTTTTCGAAAACTTTAAAATTTACTGGTAATTTAACAAAATATATCGTTAAATCCACTGGTATATGTTTTTTAGTAATGCATATTTATTTATAGTACAAGAGGAAGATAATTGTTTTCAACGGTTACTTACTTCTACAATTTAAATTTGGTAACTGCTGGACGGTTACTTGCTTTCCATGCGATTCTGTTTGCTCCATTGGCACCAAATGGTCGTCGCTCCTTTTGAATTTGAATTTGAACATGAATCTACCTGCCTTCTGACTTCATTGACGTGCTTGTCACGGGCCTCCTTGTGTCATCGTTTTATAACATGCTAACCTTTTCCAAAATGTCACTAAGTGTCATCATCGATCATATGAGCACCAATCAACAATTCCAATTCTTTTTTTTATCAGGATTATCTATAACCACTAAAAAAAATAAAAATATTTACTCCTAATTCTTTTAACCTTAGGTTGCCTCTTCCGAGTACCAACCTCTTAATGAAAACACGAATGTTATAGATTCAAGCTTAAGAGGAAATCTAACTCAAAAGACTAGCTAATTGGTTGAGAGAATCCCCTAACTAAAATACTATACTTAAATGACAAGACTTTTCGACATGGGATACTATAAGTAACAAGTCCCATATTAGGGAGGATACCTTGAAAAGAGATGCTTTTGAGGCGTGGTTCTCCAATGATTTATGCTTATTACAAATGAGGCAGGGTTACTTGCAGACGATTTTGACCAACGGAGGAACTAGGTGCCGCCAAGTGAAGTGTCACATAGTATACAATCATTTTAAAGAGATGTCAATGTAACAGTCCTGCGTTGCGGAAGCTCGTTAGAGATACCATTAAAAGCTTAGTCTAACAAAGTAACTTCATTGCATAAAGCGAGAAATATGGGAGCCATGTTGCGAATAATATAATTAATATAGATGAGAAACCTCCTAAACATTACCCGCTTCAGAAAGAATAAACATAGATAAGACAACAAATGTAAAACAAAAGTAAAAAGTGACAAATATTGTTTTTCTTAGTGATAAAATGATAATTGCCTTGATAATATGCTAATCATAGAGGAAGAAAGAAACAAAAATAATGAAGCACGATAACGTTACTCCATCTGTATGTTTAAAGGCTTGAAAAAATATTATAGATATGTGAAGGATAAAACAATAGAAAAATGGAGAGAGAGAGAGAGAGATCATGTATCTAGCTAGCAAAAAGGGGGCTTTTAGGAATGAAAAGGACACTGCGATCGTGCAAAATTGCATTATTTAACAAATCTATGTGATTTTGATCGGGCAAAACAACATTGTATAGGAGTAGGACAGGTCAGATCGAAATGTCTTGGATCCACAGGCCATGCAACTGTAGCCAAGCTTGAAAACTTAATTCTTACTACTTTTTAGGTGTTGAAAATGATACAACACTTTGATTAATTAATTGGCTGATCAGTGGTTGAACAATTTGTTAGACACCGAAAATTGAAATGACTAGAGGGGTGGGGAGAGGGTTAATTATGGCCGGTAGGTCCACGAACCATGTTGCACCCGACATAATCCACCTAGCTAGTTAATTGATCTTGAAGGGTTATTAATTAATTGTTGTGGCAACATGTTTATGGAGTTCCATCGACTAATAAAAAAGACCTGCAAAATTGGCCAAGCAAATAGGTTAAGAGTTTTAAGTGTTAGAGGCTATGATTAAACATGACTCTTGTAATTTTAAAATGATACATACAATTAACATTTTTAACCTAGAAAATCTCTTAATAGATGATACATCCAAATCCCACAAAGCCAATTAAAGAGGCTATCAATAGTGCCATGGCATGGTTGGCTAGAAGATAGTGCATTACATGGTGGCGCCTTCTTGTGTGCCCATCCAAGGGCAAGAACTTTTCTTCTACGTATAGTCACACAATCAAGGACCAACGCTGGTCAAGTTATATATTGTATAGCTACCTAGGTGTATATATAGTGCCATCTATTTCATCTTAATTTTTTTAAATGTGGCTACCCTTCCTTGCTTTGCTTTGCTTTCTCATATTTTGCTTTTGCTGAGGTGTGCCAACATAATATCTATCTCCATAGTCTCTACCATCCTTCATCTTGTGGGGTCTCCCTGTCTCTCGTTGCTGTCAACATACGTACGTACAAGAGGTTGAAAAGGAAAAGAGCTTAGTTATTTGCACTAGTTAACATTTTAAATTTATCGTTTAACACATACGTATACTTTTTTATTAAATACTTCTCTCCTAAACAATAAATTGAGAGATATTTTAGGGTGGTTACATGTCTAAAATTTTCTTTTTGACATACATTAAAAATTATAAATCCTACAAAAATTTATTAAAGATATATTTAAATATATTAAAACTTATCACATATTTTTATACAAGCACACATCACCCATAAATATCTCATAAGTTGAATAGAATTTATTCGAAAGACAAATACGTATAAAAGTGATTTCTGAAATTCAAAAAGTAAAACACAACAGCCGCACCAAGTGGGATATAAACCAAGTTCCGTTTTTATCCTATCTATTTTGCTGCTGATATTGGACTACCCTTAATAATTTGTTTTCTTCTTCCTTTTCTCACTTGTTTTTTAGTGGTGTGGATATATATATATAT
>QANU01112481.1:387913-454899 GCA_003254905.1 Nissolia schottii
TATATATATATATATATATATATATACACTATTCCTTTTATCTTCATTTTATGGACATCAGATTCACCTTTTTCTTTCAAGAGAATCGGGTGTCCTACGTGCTTGTCTACAAATATTGACGATTTCATACACTGACACTCGATTAATTTATTATGTATAATTAAAGCAATCACAGAGAAATATACTATATTTATTTGCCAATTCTTACAAAATATATTTCATCTTTTAATTTTTAATTATGTGGTCTAACACTGTCACACGAATAATTACATCCGTGCAACTATAATAATTGCATAAGAATTGTAAGATAGTATAAATTTAGTCACGCTCATGCTATACAAGTATAGAATCATTAATTTACCATAACTTAAGTAGTATTGATATAAACTTAGCGTTCTTTCCTACCCTACCTTGTCAATTTTTTGGCATAAAATATGAATATTTTAAGTGGTAAAAAGATTTGTGCTTCTCTTCCTAACAGCATTGAACAGGACATTGTCAAAAAAAGTTTCTGCTGGCCACTTTATATGCTGTAATGCATTTATTATAATAGTTAATTTGCGCCATAATTAAGCACTATATTTTGAGGTTGATGAAAGCCAAAAGCCTATTGCAATATTTAATCGATCGCATGGTACGTGTTTGGATTTTGTTATGCAAAAGGTAAATGGGTCGTACAATGCATAACTAAACCATAATAATTTCACTTAATGATATGGTCGAATCATGGGATTAGTACAAGTACAACGTACGCAGCCCCGCAGCTAAATGATCGGCCTCACCTTCATGAGGTTTTATTTAATAATAACTATTGACAACTGTCCTATTCATTAGGTATCCTAACCCCTTGAAAATATGCGTTAACTAATAACTCAAAGCTAGCTAGTAGGGGCAATGTGGCCAATTCGATAAGACGAGCTAGCGAGGAAGGTACAGAAACACTTCGGAAACTTTCTCCCTGCTTAGAATAAAATATATGATGACAATCATAACTTTCAATATTGATTGGGTTATAGAAATTGTAGATAACAATAGCATCTTTTGGTCTCGTTGCAAGTATGATATCATAGTGTTACTTTTATTAGCTAGCTAGGTGGGGAAGAGAATATTGGCTATACATACAATTAGTTAGTTAAAATTCAAGAAGCTTAATATCACAATTAATTGTAGTTGGTAAAATTATGAGGAACGTGTAAAACTTCGTAGAAGAGACAAATATCAAAGACCGAAATATGTTTGATAAAGAGAATAAAGATAAAAAAAAATAACTTAAAATTTTTAAATTAATTTTTACACTTTAATAAAAATAAGAGACGCAAGAGATGCGTCTTTATTGTCGCACTGTGTCAATGTCCTGTTTGTGAAAGATTCGTGTGCAACACATGGATTGGGCACCATGAATGTGACACAAGAAAATGTGTCTCTGCTTTAGGTCATTATATTGACTTTAAAAAGACAAAAGGTGAGATGGGGATTTTTTTCATGTCTGATTATGTGATTAGTACACTAATCCAATTGATTATCATGTTCCCTTTTATGAAATTAGTAACAGTTGTTTGACACGAAAAATTTATATCTATACCTCAACAGATGTCATATAACCTACAATTTAGTTGGTGGGCATGAAATCCACTAGTCTTTTTCGATTCCAATGGCAGAAAAGTTCTTTGGGCAGCAAAGGAGGAAATGACTTTGAACCGTGTGTTTGTTTTCCCATGCTCAATTATCCTGAAAGGAATTTTCTTTTTTATTAAAAAAAACGTCAACGGAATTGTGTGATGCGTTTTTTATATGACAAATACCGACGGTTTTATATATATATATATATAATTCTAAGTAATTTTTTAATTTTACGTATTTATTAATGGATAATTTTGTCAACAATTAAAAAAATTCACAGGATGGAGGCCAAACTTCAAAATTTATTATTGACAAAAATATAAGTCAGTACGTGTTACCCACTATTTTGTATATTTCTTAGTGTATACTTATCGATGTGCATTTATCAATAGATTTTTTGTACCGCTAAAGCAGACAGTCAAAAAAAAAATCTGTCAGTAATATGCTAAAATCCATGGACAATTTCATTGGTATAAAGCATATTCTTACAGTGATGTATCTATTTGATATAAGTATTGAACGGATTATTTTTATCTATTACATTTAAACCAATGATTGAGAACAGTAAGAAGCACCAGTGACCTTAGAAATCTCTACGTGTAGGTCAATCACCTATTTAAAAGCTGTGTTTTTTTTATGGTTTTCATTAGAAATGACTTAAACCCAAATACGGGGCAAGAAAAAAACCAGTCTATCAAAACTTAATAATGGTTGACATGTAGAAACTTCTTTTTTTTTTTTTTTTTGAAAGAAAACGCAGTAAGAATAAGATTTTTTTCGATGATTAATTCAAAGCCCAATAATGTGCGATAAGAAATGTACAAAGAGACATAAAAAAATAACAATAAACACACAACCCACCGAACACACCAATAAGTTAGGAAATGGTCTCATTTAAATCTTCTTAAAAAAATTCAGTGGAATAAACCTTACTTTTTAAGGGAGAAAAAAGAACACCCAAATCAAGCTTGTTAAGGGCCTAAGAG
The DNA here is from genome assembly GCA_003254905.1 of Nissolia schottii. NCBI lineage: Eukaryota > Viridiplantae > Streptophyta > Magnoliopsida > Fabales > Fabaceae > Nissolia > Nissolia schottii. Next base: position 390,520 of record QANU01112481.1, read on the forward strand.
GTAGAAAGAAAAAGAACAAAACATAACTGAAAACTCATCAAAACAAACAACACAGCCAACATCTGTCATTAGAAATACCTTGAAGTTCTTCATGAAAATTACCACTGACGACATTGATTGCATGGAAAGGAAGATAGATTCATGGATGCTGAGAATTTAAGGTAAGAGAGAAGGATATCTTATGAAGACAAGCATACTCAAAAAACTTGAATGACCTTCATATCAAGCTCACCTGATACGGGTAAAGGATCATCAAGACTTCCAACTTAATAAGATATGGCATCTATTTAAACCTCCACTTACCAAACTTTGAGCACAAATTCCTCCACTGTTGAAGCCCAAAACTTGTCGAATTAACCACTTCGATGTAACAAATTGATTTTTTGTTGAAGATACAATTGTTCCTTACGTGCCATATAACCCAAATGGAGACCCAAAAAAAAAAGGCTATCCACCACTCTTTCTTGAGACTCTGATTAATACTGACGCTCATCCAAACTTCAAAAAATTGCTTAGCATTTTCAAGAGAAACCCAGACCAAGTTCCATTTTTCTTTTCACACTGACCATATCTCATGAGCAAACAAACATGTACAGAACATATGATCAATTGATTCCTCACCATTATTACATAAAACATAAACCACATCCTCATTTTGAATAATATTACACGCACGAAATCTATCTTTCGTATTCAAGCTCCCATTGATAATAAACTAAACCAACAATTCAACTCTCGGGGAACAAGGCCTTTCCTGATTTTAGTTGAAAAATGAAAGTTATTGGCCTGATGAGATTGGGAGAAATACTTACCTGATTGAAAATACCCCACTATTATCATGCTTCCAAATTAATTTGTCCGCCATACACGCATTGAGCTTAGCATTGAGAAGCACATTATGAAGATCTTACCATACTCGCTGTGAGAATAAGATATGCAGCTATAACAAGGCACTAGGATTATTTTACAAATATAGCTAAGTAAAAGTTAAAAGTGTGACTAATTGATGTGCTTTTCTATGTAACAAAAACAAATTTGATATGCTTTTTCATTCATGTGTGTTCGAAGTACATTTAGCCACGCCCAAACACGTGGTTAATTGAAATGATTAACTGTGGATAATTCCGATTCTTTGTAGTGACATACACACACACATATATGAAATGATGATGACGCCATTGATTAGCAATCAACTTTTCACACTACTCATGGCTTGGCATCCACATTTTTTTCTATTTGGACTGCAAACAATTATCTTCATTCACTTTATTGGATATGAGAAATATTTTGAGTGCTCAGTATATGAGATCATAGATTTATATTTCATTTATCATTAGATATGATTGAATGATGTTCAATTTCGTCTCCAAATTTTACACGTGTGCACAATCTAATCCTTGGATAAACATTAACCCAATTAGTCTTTCTAGGGTTTAATGATTATTAAGTTTAAAGATTAACAAATCCTTTTTTTTAATTCAAACACTAAGTTGGACGCACGTATGTCGAGTCTAAAATTAAAGTTAAACATTAACTTAGTAAAATTTTATTAAATGTGAATTTTGTTAAAATTTCATTTAATCTAATGATAAATGAAATTCACATCACATAACTAATTGCATGCATATATATATATATATATACACACACACACACCCCAGCAAAATAAGACCAAATAAATCAACCACACAAGAGTGGTGTATAACATTCCCAATTCATATTGTAACTTTTTTTTAAATTAAATATTGCGTCTTTTAAAAAACATTGTAACATGCAAAATGTTAACGTATTATCTAATAAAACAATACCGAATTAAGGGGCTAATTTTTTCAATAAAAAAGTTAATTAGTTGAGGTAATAATTAAGGATATTGGTTTTTCACTTTCCCTATTTTACTTGGGACAGTAGTAGCGACCAGCCCGTGTTATGTGACATGTGGCACTTGTCATTACCCTTCTTTAATTCGATGACATCAACTTTACCAAAAGAAAAATAAAACAAAAAAATAATAGAGATGAGCATAATCTGAACAAAAAGCAAATCTGATTTTGTCTGTGTTGGGATAAACTCAGCCTTGATTAAATCAAGATCGGCATATCCGTGTTATATACATCTCTCTGCCTTTGCCTTTGCCTTTGATTTTCAAAATATTTAATCATTGCGTGTGCTTAGCATGATCATCAGCAAATGTCCCTACACATAATCTCAAAAGTGAGTGATTGAAGTTGAAAAGGATTTTTAATCCTAAAGTAAAAGGATCCTCATTTTAACAAATTAATATATATATTTATTAATAGCTAGGCACTTGCAATATTATCTTATAATATAGTCGAATATTTAAACCATTTCAACATATGACAGGAAGCAACACTATCCAAAGAAACAATGGAACGGTCCTCATTTTCCTACAGATTTTTACGTAATTAAACAAATCAATCAATTCCTATATATAATTTAAAATGTATCATTAATTAAAAATATAATCTGTGCAGATTGACATATTTTTGTAGGATTCCATTCAATCCTATATATGGCCTTGGGGCTTGTGAGTTATGACCAAGCCAAAGTTCTCCTTTGTTCTTGGTTACATTCTTTTCACACCTTTGAGCTTTTGAGAAACTTATCTTATCCAAACTGCATCATTATTTATTGAGAATAAATTTGTGGCGGAAATTCAACAATGAGTAAGTAATTTGATCAGCTTCAATTCAAATTGATGTCATTTGACCACATTGCTCTGTACGTGCAGGTGCATTCAAATGAGTTACTATCCAACTTTAGCCATGGCGAATCTCTAATAGCCAGATATGTAATGCAACTTCTAATTAATTTCCAAGATAAATGTCATTTTTAAAAGTTTATTTAATGCATGTTCTAATAACATGATCACTTATTTAATTAAAGAGTTCTGCTACACGTACACCAAAATTTATACATCATACATACACCTCGTATTTATATACATAAAATTTGTGTTTTAAACATAAAATTTGTGTTTTAACTCATGCAATATTTGTGCATTTAATTAAGTATAGTTGAGAGTATCATTTACAAGTTTGTAATGTTTGTGCACTCATGAAAATAAAGTTTGTGCATTATTAATGGTGTATGTATAAGTGTATGAAATTGGGTGCACATGTAACATTTTTGTTAATTAAAAACACAATCTTTAGAGCACATTAAAAATAAGCCACCAACATGCAAATATTTCTTTATTATTCCACTATTGCCTCATAGACAGGTTATATACATTAGAGATTGTGTAACATTCCCATCACGCACATGCTAATCCCCATTTGTAATAGTGTCAAAGAAGTCCTTCGTCCTTTACATTATAAAAAAAAAAACAGGACAGCATGAACAACATAAAGACTAGGTGTAGCAGAGGTATTCCTAAAAAATTATTGAATCAGTATTTTGTTTAAAATATTATTCCTGTGGAAGTGGATAAGTGAGAATGGTGATAATAACGGAGTTTTGAATTGGCATTGATCCATGACCATCTAATTGTTATGATGTCATATATGTTCCGAAGCATGCTTTTGGCAATTGGGCTCCATGTGACAGTTGAAGGGAGCACTGTTTTAGTGCATGCATAGAAAGAGCCATATTGGGATGGTATATTATGGACCCAACCCCAACAGAAATCAGACCAATGTGATTGGTGGTTCTTGAGCTCATTCAGTGCACAAATACAGGACATCCTAACATGTGAAACACTCTCTCAGCATTGTCAATATTAGCATTACCTCTGCCTTCGTGCTGCAATCGAATCAGGGAGGGGCAGTTGGTGAGGCAACAATGACAAAACATCCTACCAAGAGGAACTTCAATGGCACACGTGAGGTGTGCCAGCTGCATGCACTAGACTTTCTTGTCATTAGTTATTGGTTTCACTGCCAACTAAAATTTAGAAACCTAAATTAATATGTATTAATTACAATTTAAATAACGGTGAATTTCGATTATATGTAAGAATGGAATCATCATTTTTTTTTTCTTTTCACTAGTAGTCATACTTATCTTCACATTAACCTAGGGAGTGTGGTTGAGCGAAAGGGACTCATCCTCCCTTAACTAAATGTCAAAAATTCAATTCCTGTCTTTAGGTATAGAGTAACTTTAAATCTTTAGGGTTAGTTGTCTCGCCCTTAAAGGTGCTTACAAGCCACCAAATGAATTAATCATCGGGTCCACAATATGGACACTCTGATTGTGTACCAACAAAAATAGTTATCATCACATTCAACCCTTGCATAATTAATATTTACACTAATTTCAATTGCAATGCAATCATGGCAGTACATGTCAATTTAGGTGTATATTCGCTACATATAAGCTGTCTTAATATTGAACAATAATTTTCTTTTCTTTTCCTTTGAAATGATCGAGCTTAAATCAACCTTAAAAACTAGCTAACTTCAATGTTCGAGTTATAAAGGTTATTTAAGTCATATATGCCTAGTCAAGATGTGAGGCTTCACATGTCATTTCACATCTAATCAAGATTGAATATATGAAGCGTAAAGTATGCATGACTAAAAATTTACGAGTGATACAATCTACAGCAAACCACATTTCTTGTTTTTAATTAAGAGATTACTATTTGTCCTGTAACTAGTAATACTATGTGTAAACTACATTTTCTGCTACCATACAAACAGCATATGCATATGTTATGGCATACACGGCGATCGTGTGCACAAACTTCTTCACACGCGCATAAACTTTTCTATATAGCTACATAAAACTTGTTCAAATACGGAACCAAATCAAATTGGATCTATATTTCTTCCATGAATAACCTATGGCAACATAAAAGATTTCATGATTTAATGAAACACAATTCTTTAAGAGAGAAGAGAAAAACGTCTAAGGATTTTATTCCTTTTTTGGTCAAAGTAAAAAACATCAAAGGATCAACGATGGATGGGGACATAAACGGGCCATGCATGATGAGGTGCAAGACGACAACGGTAGAGAGAATATTTTACCCCAGTGAACCCATCCAAGAATTTCATTTATTGGACTTATCTATAGTTCAGTTAATGGATTTATTAGTACATGGGCTTTGACAAAAAATAGTAACGATATTGACCAAAACTATAGCTACCTCTACAAATGGCAAATGGCAAAGCAAACAACTTTTTTCAAGTATCACAATAGAATTTAATTACTTCAAGAATGAATATATCATAATGGCCAACACCAATGAAGCCCGATACCCACACGCCAATTCCTTTTGGCATTGAGGTTAGGAAGAGATCAGCCCATTCATTCTTCAAAATTGCTCCTCATCTTCTACCTTAAAGAAGAAGGCACTCTAGTTCAAATCTCGTTTTGGATTTTCCCACTTTCTTAAATGCAACTTGGCTCTCTCCGCCTGCAATTGTTAAACCAACAAAATATTAGATCAAATAAAATTACATAGCCCATATATATCCGACAAAAAAAAAGAGCCAAAGGAGAAACCTCGACGAATAACTAGTTAGTTACCTCTTTTTCCCAGTCGCATCTAATGGTTATCAAGCCTAATATCAATGTCTGAGTTGCTGTTCCACCAAAAATCATACCCGCCCAAATTCCCTGATTGTTCAATTTTCATTAGCAATTAATGTGACAACTATATCTTAATGCACACGAAAATAACATATTGAAATAAAGATCAAAAGCATACCATAACTCCTTGATTGAAGACCCAACCCATCAAGAAACCCAATGGCACCCCAATAACGTAGTAGCAACCCAAATTTATGTATGCTACGTATGACTGCCACCCCGATCCCACAGCCACACCTGTATAAAATTATCCGGAAAAGCATATATAGTATAAAATTGAGTGCTTGAGTAATTTATACGCTTCCATTTCAGGTTAAATAATTGAGAATTGGAAGGTAATTATATAAGCTAATACCTGATAAAACTGGTTGGACACTATTGAGCAGAATGGTAAAGGCTAATAGAAGAGAAAGCTTGTTTACTTCATCGAGGACAGCTTTGCTAGTAGAGAATATGTAGCCGAATTCGTCGTGAAATATCAAAATCAACATCCAAAAGAAGAGTCCTATTATAATCGAAGTTATCACAGAGACTGTAGTGGCAAACTTGGCTCCTTTTCCATTCCCAGCTCCAAGCTCATTTGCAACCCTCACTCTGCAGAATGCATAGTATAACTTACAATGTTAGTTATTATTTGTATTTCTACAGTTAATTTCTCAAAACTTAATGAAATGAAAGATAGTTTCTTAGTTATTATGTGATATTGATTTAAACCTATGAACGACGGTTTAAAGCATAAAATGAAAGTGATGAGATGAGAGATCATGAGTTCGTAAGCTTATTTTGAAACTTGAGGAAGGAAAGAGGGATGGAAAGGAAGGAAATGAGAGTTATGAGGGTTTGATTGTGAGGGGTGAACGACCTTGTCCTCCAATCCAAGCCCTTGTTGTAGGTGGCTTCAGTCCTTAGGTCTGAGAGCAAGAGTTTTGGTATTTTCTGGAGACGCCCTCCAGTTCGGATTTCTTTCTTGGCTTGCTTGTTCTTAGTGTGTGCGTGTGTGCGCATTCTCTCTATTGCGTTCTCTCTACAGAGAAACAGAAATAAGAAGATAGAAAATTCTTTGTATTTTTTATACCTTACTGAAGTTGTGAACAAAAGAGACAAAGCTTTTGCCTAAAGGCACATAATTGGTTGAAAGGACAAAAATTTTCTCTATTTTTCTTTTTCATGTCTTTCTCCCACCGTTCTATCTCTAGTACCAAACACAATTTCTATAACTAATTTAACTTAAGTCCGTTGCGTACAACTTGAGCCAGGTCCACAAAATAATAGCCACATCTTTGCCTAGAAAAAGTGCAATTGGGGTTCCAACTTTGTTTACCAAAAAATAAGAGTTCCATTGTCTAAGTGTAGGGATGGCAATGGGGTGGAGTTGGACACGTTTTACCTCACTCTGACCCCGTCCCGCATTCTATTAACACTAATCTCTACCCGCTTCGTCTCTACTTGCAGGTTGTAAACATTCTAATCCTCACCCATCCCGTGGGCATCCACCGCGCCCTTATTTTTAAAACACTTGCTGAAATACTATAAAATTCAATCTACAGATAAATTAACACAATCATATGATAAAGTATTACAAATGTCAACATTCAACATTGATTCATCACGAACCAGATGATAAATCAAGGTGAGAAAGAATGACGATTAAAGCACGAATGGAGACTATGTCTTTGACGTGATAAATGATATGATTTGCGTCGATGAGTAGAGGATGCATCCTCGACGTCAACATTAGAGGGTCAGCAAGACGGTCGCCAACAATGGAAATTAAAAGGACAAGTGTAGTTGGAGTGAAGGTTAATGGCGATGCAAAATAATGGGAGCGAAGTCTAAAGGAGAAAGAAAGGACACAAGGGTAATGGGAATTAAGGACTTTGAGTTAGCTAAATTTTATATAATTTTTTCAAATATATATATATATATATAGGGTGCAGGACAGGTTCACCTTATACTTTACTCCGCCTCACAGAGAAAACTCGCCCCACATTTAACCGCCTTATTCTGGGGCGAGTGTTAAACTCGACCAAAGTGGGTTAGATGGAGTGGATCTCCTGCAAGTAAGGTTCATATTCAACACCCGTGGCCTAAAAATTTGGAAAGAACACTAGAACATACTTTATAGAATGGGACCGAAGGAGGATCCTTCTATGAAGTATTAGTTAATTAAAGTAGTGATTGTCTAAACGTGATTTGGGAGAAGAATAGAAAAAAGAAGAGGAAAAGCACTATAACAATTCAATTGCTCTTTTTCTTCTTTCAAGTTTTGGCTCTATGTGTGCTAGTGTCTATATTATAAGTACATAATGAAACACGTATACTAGCAAAACATGTAAAAACAAAGGTCGTGGCGTCCAAGAAACAGCGTTTGCTGACCAAACATTTTGTTGCTAATGTTCCCATTATGATAACCTTAGATTCAAAGTATACAGAAGCTGTCTCTGTCAGTCTGTGAATATATAGAGAGAGAGGGAGAGAACCGTGTCAAACACTGATTTATTATTAATACTTTTTTATTTTTCTTTTGGTGAGTTTTTAGAACAGCGAGAGGATGCATAAAATGAGGGACATGTGGTGATAGAAAACCTCTTACAAGAACCCGTTGATACATGGATTAAAGAAGGTGTTACTTATCTTGATCACTGATTTATTATCGCTAATTATTATTTTAAGAAGGGGGACCACACACTCAAGGAAGTTTTGTTGGACCACGTAATCCCATTCGTCAGCTAAGCTAGACTACAAACAGAAACAGTACGTATGGATATTGATGGGCTTTACGTGGTAGCGGGCACCAGGTGTTTTCTTTAGCTACCACTTATTTTTATACATTTACTTACATATTATTTATCCTAATTTCCTAGTGATCGTCTTTGATGCACCTGTATAGGTATGGTATCGATGCGGGATATGACTACGGTCCAAATTTAAAAAAAAAAAAAGAAAAAAGAATAGAAATATATATATATATATATAAGAAATTAAATATAATAAAAAAATTAGATATATACCCAACCATACTCAATCATATCCACAGCATTGATAAAGGTACTTTTCTAAAGAATTGAAGTACCCATCCAACATGGGTGAACATTAATGGGATTTGTGTCTATAATAATAATAATATATAAATGAATAGATTAGTATCCTCGTAAGTCGTAACTCTTACTAATGTCCAAAGGTTACAATCACCCCCGCAATTCATCCAAGGCTATATTTGTTTATAGAAAAAAAAAATCCCTAATTTAGTACAACGTACTTTTCTAATTCAGATAATTTTATTATTTTAAAAAAATGATCAATTTTATTTTTTATTTTTTAAATTAGACAATTTTATATTTCTTAAAAAAATTTAACTACTTTAATCATTACTATTTTTTAAATCAATCGCCTCAATTCAAGAGATTGATGAAAAAACTAATTTGTTTACTTTTTTGTAATTTACATGACATAAGTTGACCGAAATTTTTTTTTAAAATGAAATTAATTAATTCAAAAAATAATAATAATTAAATTGACCAATATAAAAATAATAAGGACTAATTTAAAAAAATTAAAATAAAATAAAATTTTCAGAGTTAAAAAATCTAAAGAGACTAAATTAAGGATTTATCCTTTATCTTTGGCACGCTCATCCACCCACTGAAAAAGAATGCCCTGGTATATATATATATGCAGTTTGGTCTCATCATGTTTCTAATCTCAGCCTTGCTTAGATGAGCCCTTCCGATATGTACTCATTGGTGTGGTTAAGATTTGTTTGGTTTTCGAATAATGTTTTTAATTTTGTTTTACTTTTAACTATAAAATTTTCACATGATTTTTTTATCTAGTTTTAATGTTTTTTTATGAGATTTTAGGAAGAAAAGAATAAAAACAATCTGTAATGTTTTCTGTATATCTTTTTTGTAAGAATTTAACAACTTATAGATGAAATAAAAATAAAGTAATGTTATAAGTATAGTCCTGTTGGTCATGTTAACAGAGATAAAAATAAATAAATATTTTAAACAAATAAAACTGTTTAAAAATTAATAAAACTCAATTCAGATATTTATGTTTTTCTTTAAAATAATATGACACAACATAATCATATTTAATAAGAGTGAATTCATTTCCTATGGAAAAGAAAGCTTGATAATTAAAGTAATAAGACTAATGCTTAAAAAAAATTAATATTTAAGATACTTAATTCATCAATTTATATAATTTTTTATGAATAAAAATTGAGAAGTGTTATTTATAAAAATATATAAAACCAATATACGGGCTAAAAAGTTAGGTCGTAACATTACATTAATTTATTAAAGAGTAACAGGTTAAAAAGTTAGGTTGTAACATAACTTTAATTTATTAAACAGTAGGCAACAGAAGGTAAAGGACAATGAGTCACGAGAAATTACCCGGTACCAGCAAAAAACGCCAGAGGAATCATCATCTCCAAACCATTAATGGTCATACTGTACAACAATTGAAAACACGCCAAAATTATTGAAGATAAGTTTGAATTGGAAGAATGAGAAGGCAAAATCCAGAAAGTACAGTCAAAAATACGTGCATGATTAAGTACAAAATCAAAATTCTCTATTTCACTATTATAAATATAATACTTAATAAATAGTAAAATTAAAAATATTATTCTTTACTCTTTTTTTCTTTAATAAAAAATGAGAGTATGAGTACCATATTGATAAAGCATCCACTGCAATCTTTGCGTTAGGTAGATTTCCGGTCATCAAAATAAGAATTCTATAATACCAATTCTCCAGGCTGTAAAGGTGAAAAGAAGAAAAAAAAATTACGTTAGATATACACTCTTGAAAAGGACAGAAAAAGCGAGCACCAGGTAATGTTCAACTGATAAAGGTAATTTTTACAAGATATCCATAAAAATGATAGAAATAAAATCAGATTCGCTATTTCAACGCATCAAAAAATAGTAACCTAACAAAAATGCATATAAAAGATATTTAGTAATAATATGTAGTTTTTCTTTTTTATAACGAAATTAAATACACACAAGGAAGCACATGGCTTGGTTATATAATCAATTAGCAAAGCAGGAGTCTCAGAAAAATATAGTATTTATATCATAGTAAAGTAAATGTAGAAATGAAATGAATTACCAGAGCATGACTCCAGAAGAAGCAGAGAGCTTAACGAAGTCCCAAAGGCCAGAGAAGGCCTCAACGGAGAAGCCAGTCCAGGTATGAGGGCAGCCACCCCAAAGAGTATAGCCAAAGAGGCCAAACATCAAGGCGAACCAAGAGAAGTTGACGGTGGCGGCGGTGCCAATGACGCCGGTCTTCAAGTGGAAAACAAAGAACCAGCTGACGAGCACGTGCACGAGGAGAGCCACAAGGGACACCCACGCAATGACACCGGTCTTCAGCTGGCTCTGCAGGAACCTCTGAAGAGGGAACTGGAACGCGAAGCAGAAGTGAAGCGGGATCAGCCACAGGGCCACCTCCCCAGATAGCTCCGCCACGTCATCGGGCTGCCCCAGAAGCTTCAGCACCGGCGTGGCAAACAGGTAAATAGGCAACAGCAGAATACAGCACACGAACAGAACGATCCACGAGCGCTGCATGTAAACGCCCAACATGTAGTGCTTCTTCGCCCCATACGCCTGCCCGCATAGAGTCTCTAACGCACTTGCCATGCCCAGCTGAACCATCAAAAATCAAATAACATAAAATCGCAATTAGAACGCGATTAAAAATTAAGAAGATTCATATGTATGTATGTATGTATGTATGTATGGTAACGGAGGAATAATTAGTACCAAGAGGCCAAAGTCGAAGCCAACGATAACATTGTTGGCAATGGAGAAAGCGGCGAGCTCAAGGTCGCCGAGGTGGCCTGCGAAGGCTTGCGTGATGACCAGAATCAAGTAGGAAGATATGCGGCTGAAGATTGCGGGGCCCACTATGTGCCACAGCTTCTTTGATTCGATCCAAACCTTTCGAGATAGATCTTGCTCATCGTGCTGTTGCTCCCCTGCTTCTGATCTTAAGCCTTGGTTTTCCAACAGCGGAACCTTTGCTTCCCCTAACGCTGAAGCTTCGTCGCTAGGCATAGTTCTGATGATGAGTTGAGGACTTTGAAACCAGAGAGGTGCGTGAGTTAGCAAAACGAAAATAAGGAATAAATAAAAAAAAACGGGGGTGAGAGAGCCTTTAAATAGAATAAGCGGGGTAAAAAACAACTTGTTTTTGTCTTCTGTTTGGATAGAAATATATTTATACATACTTGATCCGTTGAGCTCGAGACCATATTTAATAGAGAAGATAAATGTAAATGATTATTGTGGTTGGGTTTCGTCTGTTGCTTCCAGAGAGAGCACTGTCATGGATTCATGGTCCTCCTTCAAACGTGCGATGGCTCTAGGAGCGATTCGTTTAAGGGCAAAAGCCTCCAACAACAAGTTTGACAAATTAAGAGGGTAGATGCCAATATTCAACATTTTTCTAATAGTGATTTTAAATCCCGACATCTTTTACCCCATCATCAAAATTGTTCCATCAACCGCTATAAAGTGATTCTTGGTTCAGCCTAGTTTAGCTTAATTTATTGTCGACACGTTATAGACCTCTAATCTTTTTTGCGTGCAGTGAGATTATTTCAAACTTGTTAGAGAGTCGGGGAAACTAAATCATACAACTTTTTATAACAAGAGTGGGTGATGGAAAAGTTGTATAAAGTTACAAAAAAAAATAAATCAAATATCACTTCGCATTGGCGCAACACGAAACCTCTAATAATACATTTGGTCCTGAAAGAAAATGAGTAAGAACTAGGTGTGAAGCAAGCATCTACAATCTTATCACGATCGAGCTGAGCACAAAATGCTTCTATCTCTCCTTCATCTTGTGAGTACGGCACTCCAAGTTCATCAAAATGGCTCTATCACCAAACTATAGTTAAAGCAAAATCAAAAGGACATAAATAGCACATTGCGTCTCATTTTATGGAGCATTTTTTCTTAATTCAATCAAAGAGGTCCTAACTATAAAATCAACACTGCTCCCCACCCCACCAAAAAAAAAACCCAGAAAATTTAACTTTCTTACAATAACATTTTTTTTCTTCAGTAATAACACATTTTATTTTAATTAATTGACTGAGTCGACAATTTAATAACATTTTTGTTACTTTTANGCACATGGCTTGGTTATATAATCAATTAGCAAAGCAGGAGTCTCAGAAAAATATAGTATTTATATCATAGTAAAGTAAATGTAGAAATGAAATGAATTACCAGAGCATGACTCCAGAAGAAGCAGAGAGCTTAACGAAGTCCCAAAGGCCAGAGAAGGCCTCAACGGAGAAGCCAGTCCAGGTATGAGGGCAGCCACCCCAAAGAGTATAGCCAAAGAGGCCAAACATCAAGGCGAACCAAGAGAAGTTGACGGTGGCGGCGGTGCCAATGACGCCGGTCTTCAAGTGGAAAACAAAGAACCAGCTGACGAGCACGTGCACGAGGAGAGCCACAAGGGACACCCACGCAATGACACCGGTCTTCAGCTGGCTCTGCAGGAACCTCTGAAGAGGGAACTGGAACGCGAAGCAGAAGTGAAGCGGGATCAGCCACAGGGCCACCTCCCCAGATAGCTCCGCCACGTCATCGGGCTGCCCCAGAAGCTTCAGCACCGGCGTGGCAAACAGGTAAATAGGCAACAGCAGAATACAGCACACGAACAGAACGATCCACGAGCGCTGCATGTAAACGCCCAACATGTAGTGCTTCTTCGCCCCATACGCCTGCCCGCATAGAGTCTCTAACGCACTTGCCATGCCCAGCTGAACCATCAAAAATCAAATAACATAAAATCGCAATTAGAACGCGATTAAAAATTAAGAAGATTCATATGTATGTATGTATGTATGTATGTATGGTAACGGAGGAATAATTAGTACCAAGAGGCCAAAGTCGAAGCCAACGATAACATTGTTGGCAATGGAGAAAGCGGCGAGCTCAAGGTCGCCGAGGTGGCCTGCGAAGGCTTGCGTGATGACCAGAATCAAGTAGGAAGATATGCGGCTGAAGATTGCGGGGCCCACTATGTGCCACAGCTTCTTTGATTCGATCCAAACCTTTCGAGATAGATCTTGCTCATCGTGCTGTTGCTCCCCTGCTTCTGATCTTAAGCCTTGGTTTTCCAACAGCGGAACCTTTGCTTCCCCTAACGCTGAAGCTTCGTCGCTAGGCATAGTTCTGATGATGAGTTGAGGACTTTGAAACCAGAGAGGTGCGTGAGTTAGCAAAACGAAAATAAGGAATAAATAAAAAAAAANTAATTTAATCATTTTTAATAATTTTTACAACTAAATTCATTGATTTTTGTTATTATTTCATGATCTAATATGACATATTGATGAATTATATGATCTAATATGATAAATTAATACTTTTTAATACAATATTTGTAGAGAAGTGCATCGTAAGCTCAAATGGTCCGTAAATTTCTAAATCTCTTATAGGTTGACTATTTCAATGATTTGACTGAGAAACCACCTACGGTAACACAGGGTTACCTATAAAAATGGCCAAGAGAACAATTTTTTCTTGTCCAATATTTTGTCTAATTATTTCAAGAATGAATGCATCATAGTTCTATAAATTTGGCCAATACCATTGAAGCATTGAGGCTAGGAAGAGAGCAGTCCGCGAAGGAAGTGATCGTCGAAACATTCATTCTTCTGTCTCAAGGAAGCATTAGTTCAATTCTTTTATTGGATCTTCCCACTTTCTTAAATGCAATTTGGCTTTCTCTGCCTACAATTGTCAACCAACAAAACAGATCAAATAGGATTACATTATCCAAAGTCAGAACCAAAAAGCCAAAAAGAAAAAATGACATTTGATGAATAGTTAGCCGGTTGGTTACCTCTGTATCCCAGTCGCACCGAGCGGTTATCAATCCCAATACTAATGTCTGAGTTGCGGTTCCGCCAAAAATCATCCCCGCCCAAATTCCCTGATTATTCAATTTTCATCAGCAAAGTTATAATGCGACAACTATATCTTAATGCATAAAATTTTAAAAAAAAAACATTCTAGGCAAATTGCTGCATAGATTTGGAGATACATGCCAAAATAAAGAAAGAAAACATACCATAACTCCTTGATTGAATACCCAACCCATCAAGAAACCAAGTGGCACCCCAATAACATAGTAGCAACCCAAATTTATGTATGCTACATATGATTGCCACCCGGATCCCACAGCCACACCAGAAAGAATTGGTTGAACACTATTGAGTAGAATGGCGAACGCTAACAAAACCGAAAGTTTGTTTACTTCATTAAGGACAGGTTTGCTAGTAGAAAATATGTAGCCGAATTTGTCGTGAAATATCAAAATCAACACCCAGAATAGGAGTCCTATTATGGTGGATGTTATGACAGAGACTACAGTAGCAAACTTGGCTCCTCTACCATTCCCAGCTCCAAGCTCGTTCGCGACCCTCACTCTGCAGATTGCGTGGTGACTTACAATGTTACTATTTGTATGTCAGCATTTAATTATTTTTTTATGCAACTATTAGAAACGTGAAAAATGATTGAAAAAGGTTTGGGTTTCTTTTTTTTTCCGATGAGTAGAGAATCTCTATAATTGATGGTTTTTGCTCATTTTAACTTTTGAATAATAAAATCGATCCGAAGATTTAAAAAGAAATGATTGAAAAAGGTTGCAATAGGAGAAGCAGAACAATAGAAGTACCTATTACCGAATGAAATAATAATGAATTAAGTTATCTATCAAAATATTAAAAGCAAGGGTGTGCTTCCATGTAACAGCACTAATTTGTTGACCAAACATTTGTTTCCTAGTCTTTTCATTATGAAAATCTTAGATTCATAGAACATGTGCTGCACCGGCAAATGAATTGTCACATCCTCCGTATGGAGCAATCAAGACAGAGTATACAGAGGCTGTCCCTGTCTCCACTAGAACCGTGTCAAATAATTTTTTATAATTCGTTATAGAAGAGTTAAAAACTTGGGAACATATTTGAATAAGGTGGTTTCTCATGTGTACACAATCTTGGTTTGACCAGGTATTTTACAAAGTCCAAATGTTTTCTATAACTACAATGTAGAATTTTTTTATTAGTTAATTAATTGTGTTGTTTTCGTGGTGAATGTGTTTGCTTAAATATTTATTTATGTTATTTTCTTAGTGAGTGTTTGTATTTTGCATAAAAAAACAGCATTGAAGACGTGTGTTTATTTATATATGTGTATCTCTTACTAATGTCCAAAAGTCTCAATCATCACCGCAATTCAGGGTAGTCCACATATACATACACACACAAACATATATATATATATATATATATATATTGTTTTTTTTTCTGTTGTTATTGTTATGTCATGTTGACACGAGGTTTGGTTTCATCATGTTTTAATGGTTTGGTCTTAAGAATATTACTAGCCGAACAATTTTTAGATAATATGTAAATAATTTTTTTTACAGAAACATAAATTTTATTACAAAAAGAGAAAATATAAACATGATAAAATTCATAATTTTATGATAATTGTTGTATGTGTAACCATTTTTTTTTTTCTTCTGAGCTCACTGCCATCCATGTTAGGATCTGGCATCCCTTTTTGACTTTTATAGAAAACTCGAAAAACAGCAAGAGTAGGCCCACATCAACAAAAGATGGAAACACAAGGTTAAAAGACAAGAAACACAAGGTTAAAAGACAAGAATAATTCACGAGAAATATTACCCGGCACCAGCAAAGAATGCCAGAGGAATCATCATCTCGAAACCACTTATGGTCATACTGCAAGGGAAAAAAAACAAGACAAGACAAAATTATGAATTGCAACGAGGAGAGAGCAAAATCTAGAAGATGGAATCTTTGGTAGCTCTTCAAACATGGAAAATGCTCCTTTAGTCTTTGAAATTGTAATCGTGAGTTATTTTGGTCTTTTAAATTTTAAATATGAATTTTTGATCTTAGAAATTGTACTGCAGTCAAATTAATTCCTCAATTTATTATCAATATTGTCATATTTTTACTAATTTTTTGAATTAAATGAAAATGTGATAACAATGTGCGGTAACATTAAAGGCTAAAAAAACAATTATGATGACACTTGAAACTATAAATCTTAGTTGCTATTATAATTCCAAGTGTAGTTACAACTCATTTGTTATCTCAATTGGAACTAATTTGACCTATAACTTATAATTTATATTTAAAAGTCAAAATTTAAATTTCAAAAATCAAAGTGACTCGAGTTTACACTTTTCGGACCAAAATGAGCACTACCTCCTAAGAGTATCATGCACCTCATTTTAAAAAAAATACAATTTATCATTGTATCAACTTAAAAAGTATCAAATAATAATAAGAATGTTCATAATGAAATCTTAATTTATATTTAACTATATAATTTTGTCACTTCAATTTTTTCTTCTAAAAATCGAATCCTCAAATTTAAAAAATAAAAAATAAAAGAATTCTAAATGACCATATAATTTTAATATTTGACTGTTATAAGTAAGAATGGGAGAAACTATCTAACTAAATATAAATTAAAATTTTATTATAAATATTTTTATAATTATACGATCATTTTTAGGTTGATATAATTTTTTTTTAAGGGCAGAGGACATGGTGCACATGCTGGAGATACAATCCACCAATACAAAAAAATGTAAATGGGCATGTATGCATGATTGAGTACCATATGGATAATGCATCCACTGCAATCTCTGCCTCGGGTAGATTTGCGGTCATCAATATAATAATTCTATAATACCAACTCTCCAAGCTGTAAATGCAAATAAACGAAAAATTA
The DNA here is from genome assembly GCA_003254905.1 of Nissolia schottii. Taxonomy (NCBI): domain Eukaryota; kingdom Viridiplantae; phylum Streptophyta; class Magnoliopsida; order Fabales; family Fabaceae; genus Nissolia; species Nissolia schottii. The sequence continues at coordinate 407,906 of QANU01112481.1, forward strand.
AAAAAAAAAATCCATGAAGATGTTGCTGATAATTAAAGACAACATATACATAACATTTATAAGGAAGAGGGAAAATATGGCACACATACATACCTAACACTTGTTATAGAGAGTAATATTATTTTCATTTTTGTTATTTTAACATATAAAAATATAAAATAGGTTTACACTTTGTCACTTCTCTCACAACACATCATGAGAGAAAATGGATCCTATAATATGATATGAAAAGAATGACAATGTATAAACATATTTTTGTACGTTGAATGAAGATTTTTCTACTTCTGTTATTTATACCTAGAGATACTGATATGAGACACTTTTCATGTATAAATTATGTGAGCTAGAACGTTAATTACCCAGATGGTGAATATATCTCAAAAATAAGAAAGAGAAGCAAATGTTAATATTTATATATAAATTTCACATTTTTGTCTACACCATGGTTGTTATCATGATATGAATCTCAGGTAAATAACAATTTGCATGTGTTAAGAGAGAGAAAGAGGGGTACCAGAGCATGATTCCAGAAGAAGTAGAGAGCTTAACAAAGTCCCAAAGGTGAGAGAAAGCTTCAAGAGAGAAACCAGTCCAAGTGAGAGGGCAGCCACCGGAGAGAGCATAGGCAAGGAGGCCCAGAGTGAGGGCGAGCCAAGAGAAGTTGGTGGTGGCAGTGACGCCGATAACCCCAAACTCCATCTCAGAAACAAAGAACCAAGTGACAAGCAGGTGCACCACGAGGGCCATGAGGGACACCCACGCAATGACCCCGGTCTTCAGCTGGCTCTGCAGGAACGTCTGCAGAGGGAACTGAAACGCGAAGCAGAAGTGAAGCGGTAGCAGCCACAGGGCCACTTCTCCGGACAGCTCCGCCACGTCATCAGGCTGCCCCAGAAGCTTCAGCACCGGCGTGGCAAACAGGTAAATAGGCAATAGCAGAATGCAGCACACCAACAGAACGATCCATGAGCGCTGCATGTAGACCCCTAACATGGAGTACTTCTTCGCCCCATAGGCTTGCCCGCATAGAGTCTCTAACGCGCTTGCCATGCCCAACTGAAATATATATATATCAACCACATTAATTCCATCTAGGGTTTGTTTAGTGCTACTCTAATATATATGTTATTTGAATTAACCAGGTGTAATACTTGCTCACCACATTATCACTTATTCATTCATTTTCACATGATTATCTCCCCATAAACATTATTCTAAATAACAATTTTTTTTTTTAGAAAAAAAAAAAAGGGAATTATAGTGTAATAGTATTTATTTATTATACCAAGAGGCCAAAGTCGAAGCCAACGATAACGTTGGTGGCAATGGAGAAAGCAGCGAGTTCAAGGTCGCCGAGGTGGCCAGCGAAGGCTTGTGTGATGACAAACATAGAGAAGGAAGTAATGCGGCTGAAAATTGCGGGGCCCACTATGTGCCATAGCTTCCTTGATTCAATCCAAACCTTTCGAAACAGATCTTCTTGATCATGCTCTCCTCCTCCATCCCTTAATAAAGGTTCAACATTCTCCAACATTTGAACCTTTGCTTCCCCTAACGGTGAAGTCTCGTTGCTAGGCATGGTTCTTAATAAGTCTCCCTAGCCTTTGAAACCCAAAATTGATGAATAAAACGAAACAAGATCAGGGACGAGACAAGTTCACAAATCGCACGCTAGCTTTATATAATAGGATACCTTTGAATTTAATTATGAGCTATAGTGGAGAAAGCGCCTTAAAAACAATTAAACAACTTTTTTAGCCTTTTAGGAAAAAAAATAATAAAATCGAAACATATATGCACTTGATCTGTTCCGGGCTCAACACCATATGTGGTATATGCTAAGCCTATATAGTATTTTTATTTTTATGCCTTTTTAGAGATGAGATACATGCATGGTTTCAGGTTATTTAGAAACATGATCATATATGGTCCTTCCCAAGTGGGGTCACGGCTGAGACTGAGACGGCCTCTCTTTTTTGTGTCCATAGATATAGCATAGGGTCACTGCTTACCTCATCTTATTTTCGTATCAAGTATTTCATGAGGTTTCTCCTGTATCCTTCGCTGTATCTATCTCTTGTATTTGTATATAAAATAAGTGAAGCATGGTTATGTGTTGGTTCATTTCTAGAAGAGAAAAAAAAGGTAAGGGTGAACACCACTTAATTAGGTGTCTACTGGTGTTCATTACTATATCCACACTACTACTATATACATACAAATATTATTTTCTTTGTTTTTCCCATATTCACAGTCCTTGTCTTATATAACAAACTTATTACTTAAAATACTAGATATAATTAAAATTTTGATTAAAATTCAAACTTACTAAAATATAATTAAATATTAATATTTAAATTGAAATATTATTACCAAAAACACTAATTTATCATCGAGAAATATATTAATTGATTTAACTACCCAAACAAGAAATAAATTAATCAAAATTTAGTATAAGACTTCTCAAATAAGAAGGAAAAAAAAATCTGTTTTCTATGAATAATTATTAGAATTAGTAAACTAATTAACTTTTGGAAGATTTACTTCCTATAATTTATTTCAACTAGGGGTGAACATGGGTCGTATCCAACCCGCCGACCCGCCAAATCCGACCCAATCCGATCCGGGCGGGTCGGGTTTGGCGGGTCGGCATGGGTCAGACCCGAACAACCCGCTTAGGTAGACGGGTCGAGTCTCGGATTCGAAATCCTAAAACCGACCCGACCCGTGACCCGCATATATATAGCATCTATAACTCATTCTTTCACTTTCACTCTGTCTCTTTCATCTTCTAATGACTCTTCGTCCACCATCGACCCATCCCACTCCCCACCCGCGACCCCATTGCTGCCGTGCGCGTCTGCCGTCGCCGGCCCCGTCCCCTCCACCTCCCCCTCGACCCCGCAGCCTCTTTCCCTAATTTTGCTCTTTGTTGTTTGCTTTGTCTCTGTGTGTGTGTGTGTGCGCGCGCGCACGCGCATGTGTGTGTGTGTGTGTGCGCGCACGCGCATGTATGTGTGTGTGTGTGCGCGGGCTGCTGTGGTTAAAAAAACAATTTTTTCAAAAAAAAAAAAAAAAAANGACATCGGGTTGGGTCTGTGACATGGGCGGGTCCTACCCGACCCGACCCATGTGCACCCCTAATTTCAAAGCAACTTAAGTGTTTCAATGAATCTAATTAAAGTTAAGAGCCTATAAAGTATATTGCTTAAGTATTTAATTTTGATGATTTATTAGGGTAAAAGACCTTTTACTTGATTTGAGAAAGTGAAAGAATCAAATTGTGCGTGACAACTTTTATTTAATTTATTATTAGCTTAAATATGGTTTGGACAGTCTGAAATTTGGTTAGGATTTAATTTTTTTCTTCTTCTAAACATATACAAATTGGGTAATTATTCTTGCACATCTAGACATTGCACACTTAGGCTATTTTCCGTTCTCAAGCAGGTAAGAGTTTACTGACTCAACATGATAGATAATAAGACCTAACTTTGTGGTTGTATAGGACATAACCATATGGTTTACAAAGACACAACTTTTCTGCAAATACAGACACAATCTTACCTAATAAAAAGACCTAACCTTTATGTTGATTTAGACACAATTAATTTAAATAAACAAACACCATCTTTTATCAAACTCAAACACAACCTTGGATTACACCGTAATGAACCTTAATTATAAGGAGGGTGTGCAGCTAGTGTACACTGTAGGGGTGTGCAAAAATCGGGACTCATAAAAATTAGGTGAGAGATTTTAATTGTTTTTGTTTATCAAGCAAAATTTTATGATTGTGACTTTTCAAAATTTTGTTAACTACTTTTTAGTATAAGATTTCCAAATAAGAAATTTCATATGCATATCTTTTCAAATAGCGGGTGAGAGAGTTAACTATTTTTACTTACGTGTCAAGATTTAATTAATCGACACTCGGTACATAACAATCAAATTGTTAATTTTTATTCTTTATTCTTTTATGTTGATATAAAACATAATATTAGTTTAGATTTCATAGTTTAAGTTCAAAATATGATTTTGTATAATAGTTAGTTAGATGGTTTTTAAAATAATTTAAATTTCAAAAGTAATTTTTATTTACTACAAAAAAATACATTTTAAAATAGTAAAATTTATTTCCATTCAACTTTTATATACATATTTTAAAAGTGAGAAATGTTAAGGTCTCATAGCTTTTTAGCGTAATAATCATTCTAACAACTCTTATGAATGACATTTAGTGATAATATTTTATTTTCTTCCTATTTTATCCATCAAAGTTGTCATGTGTCTTTATGGGATTGTTAGGAGAATAATTAAGCTAAATAGTTAAGAAGTTCTAAGATTGCTCTTTGGAAATTACACTCATATTATCATTCTAATGGTGACAATTTTCCAAAAAATTTGTAAATAAACTCTCTATATAGTATATACGTATCTTATTATTAATATTATCATTTTATAGGTATGTAGAAAGTGGCCGGTAGGCTTCATGAACCTTTTATTCTCTTTTTGGGTCCACATTTTTCACGAATACTCTAGAGGTGTCATCATGAGTTGGGCCTATACGGGGTTGGCTCTCACACATACTTCTGAAGTGGGTTGGATCGATTAATGACTAGAGACATCCATTTTCTGATGCCTACAGTGTGTTTTTTTTACATTTTTGGGCCTCGATCCGATCATACACAAAAGGCATATAATATTTAGAAGCCCAATTTTCCCATAGTAGTAGCAAAAAAGTGGGCTTACAAGGATATCATCAACAAGGTCTACTCTAAGCTCAAGGGTTGAAAGACCCATTGCCTGTCATTGGCTAGGAGGGTAATGTGCAATGCCTTCTCTGTTGAGCTTTGAGATATTCTGATTGGTTTGGAGTGTGCCTGGATTAAGGGAAGCAAGAAACTCATTCTGGAGAGCTATTCCTTGGTGCTATTTCATCCCTCTCCACCCTGTGCCATATCAAGAGGCCCAAAAAACAGCTCATTAACAAGATTCAAGTCTAGCTCAAGAAGGAAATAGGTGTGTTGATTGGTTTGTTGATAACAACGCGTTATCCTAAATTTTTATTTTTTCCATGACAAGTGAAAGATGACGTTTTTGGGTCTTATACAAGCTAAGGGCAATAACCCTAAAATTGAAGGACTATTGAAAATAAGGTCTACGATGCCCTAACATTATTCTGGACTTAGAAAATTTTAAATGTATTGCCAAAATCAGGAGATGAAAATGATGCACATGACAACTCAGGAGATGAAAATGACCGTTACTTTTGATATGAAGATTCAAGACGTGACATATGGCATGACAGAACAGAGGTTGATGACAGTTACATTTTCATCCAAACAGTCCAAGGAGTGACACGTGGCACGATGATGCAAAGGCTTATGATGGTTAATCTCTTGATCCAAGGGTTGACAAGATGATATGTGGCATTAGTGCTCTAAAGCCCGTGACAGTTAACAACAAATCTAAAAACTATTAGGATGACAAGTGAATCATTGGATTAAAGACACATGGAAAAGTAAAGTTGTGCATTTTGAACGCTTTGCGTCAAAAAGCAAAGTTGGCACTCAAATTCGAATTCAAAAGTTGTGACGCTGAGGGCGCCAGGAGGCGATTACGTAATCGTCATGTCTCAATTTTCTCTATAAATAGAATCCATCAAGCACTTATTATCTCAAGTTTTAGGATCCACACATTAGCATACACTGTCAGGTGTTTGTTCCCGCCTCCAATGGCATCTTAGAGCACAAGAAAAGTCAAGTACATAGTCTAAATTTCACCATTTTCTTTTCTCTTTTAAGACTAGACTAGTTTAGACATTTTTCATTTCCTTTTCTCTTACGACTTCTTCACAATTCTACCACTTTGATCATGTTTGTAAAACATAGTTTTTGCAATTAAGTTTCTATACACAAGTGTATGTGCTCATAACTTTGGAGCCAAAACTTAAACAAACAAGAACTGAAATACATTACTTGATTGTCAAGTTCTTAATGAATTCTCTTTGCTTCTCACTCTAGACCTAGAACTTGGATAAATAATTAAGTAGCAAGCAAAGGCAAACATTGGTGTTTATAGTGCAAATTGTCGAGTAATTCTATATATTACCATATAATTCAAGTTTTTAGACAATTGTTTTCTTGCACTCACCACTCTCTAGAATTGAAACTTAAAAGGAAAATAACCAAGTTACAAAAGTCATATACTAACAACTCTAGTGCTATCTATTGAGAACGGAACAGTAATAAAAGAGATAAATATTTATTTCACATGCACTTTGAATAAGTATCTGAGACTCTACAAGATGAATTATTTCAATTCTCCGAATTGAGATCATGAAATAAGGGAAACTTATCAATTATTTGTTGTCAACTGTCAAACTAAAAACCACCAAAAACACGTTGTTAGGCTTGCTGCGGCGCTCCATGCTTGGGTCGACCACCCACCCAGGGATCTTGTTCCTCTTTTAGCTAGTTACGTTGTTTGGGTATCTTGACCTCGCTCTGTTTGTGTGTAGTTGTATTTCTGTTTGGGCTTCAACCTCTTTTTTTTTCCATTTTTTTTTTGTGCATACTTGACTCGTTTAAATTCCAAAATAAATTAATAAAATAATTATATATATATACACACACACACTCGCACGCACTTTCAAAGTAATAAAATGTTGTTTCTACAATGAGAATTTCAGATGTTGGAATTGCCTTCTAAATGCAAAATTCTGCAGACGTCCTCCCACCCCGTTGCCAAACATGTTGAGACCATGTTTGAGACACGGATGTAAAGTTAGATTTTCATATATGGCTGTGCAAACTAATCATGATGATCATAATAGACTTCAACCGCACCCATGTTTCACTCACAATTATTGGGAGGTGTACCTCAAAGCTTTCTTTAACTTCAACGATATGGTGTCATCGAGTAAGTTACAGCGAAGCCAATAACCGCATGTGTTGCTGAATTTTACTAGGCTTTAGATATACAAAAGAAGTTTATGTTATAAAACTGTTCCGATTTTTAAGAGTAAATATTGCATTTCTAGTGGTTTACCATTACCATGTTGTTCCGAGTGAAAGAAATTCGGGTCCTTTAATATATGCTCTTGGATCAAAAAATATTGTTAAGAAGTGCCTCAAAAAATTAGTCTCTCACTTGAGTCATGGCAATATGGCGTGAAGAATGGATCCGTCAAATGATCCTTGATTTCAAATCACAAAATACTTTTATACACTAGAAAAATACAAATACAAATAAAGATGAAGATTTCGGGTAAAGGGAAATAATTCATCAATAATTGTGTTATTTCACTTTCAGGGTCGTAATTTTGGCATTCATTCGGTATAAGTGCATGTCCTACCGTATCTGGAATGCATACTTCAAAGCAATGGAGCGAATTTGACCACTTCCCCATTTAAAGTTGTAGAGGGAACCATCATCTTTTGAAAAAGAAAAGGGAGAGTAAAGTTGAATTTGACATAAAAATTCTTTATCTTTATGCAGAATATATAATCCTTGACATATAAAATGAATTAAAAAGTGATTCTTAATTTTTCAATAGTTGAACATTTTAAGAGAAAGCAACTTTTGTATTGAGTATCTTCTTATTTCAGAAAAGATAAAGGCCATACAGATAGATGGAGGCTCAAGCAGTTTTGGAAAGGCATGAACTTTGCAAAAGAACAGGGTTGGGCTTGAGTGAAGGTAGAGCCTGACAATGAAATCAATAGCAGACTTGAAGAAAAATAGATTTGGTAACACCACACAAAATAAGAGTTGTATTAGATGGGATAATAATTGAGTCCGCACTTTATTGAAATCTTATTTAATGGTAAGTGAGTTAACATAATATTTCATATATAATAAGAACGGTAACATTTCTGATAAAGAAATTGTTAATGAGGTAACACATTTCCTTGCGGGAAGGGTATAGTGGAGTAGAGTGTGGTTTGGCTGCTTAAGCCATCACCTTTCCTAGTTAATTTGTTGTTTTAATATAATTTTTTATAATTATCTTAACAATTTTGCTAACAAGCATTTTTAGAGCATTTATTAAAGAAACAAAATATAAAATTTTTAATTATTTCTAATGTATTCAATGTATTATTAAAAACTTCAAAAACTTGTCTATAGACTATAGTAGTTAGCTAAACCATCTTAATGAAGTTTCTTATTTTTCCCTTAAACAAAAGACAACTTAATCATTAAACATTGTAAGTTACTACTACTAAATGGTAACCACACATGGATGTAACCCACTAGTGGAGTCAGCGGTTAAGTAGGTTAACCAATAGCCAATCAGATCCAACTATGGTTGCAATAATACAAATTCTTGTTGGAAGCATCTATTTGGCTACTGGCTAGTTCGTGCTTGCCACTTTCATGTGATATTATTATTATATCTAGAGAGAAGAAAAAATGGTCTTGGCATGGCAATTTTCTATGGGGTTGGGTTTAAATTAAACTAATTAATCTCAGTCATTAATTGAGCAAGGAAAAAAGAAGATGAGGAACCCACGTTCTCTCCTTGAGAAAGAAGCCTCGTCTCATCATCATTATCGTCACATGGAGAGGATAATGGCATCCAAAGATTAATTAGCAAATCATCATAGATGTAGCTGTGCTGTGCTGTGCTGTGCTGTTCTGTATATCCAAACAAAATTTATGAAAATGAATACATCTTTATGGTGATTTAGTCACTTAAATATAATTTTTATGACACGTAAACCTAGCTCGCACTGTAAAAGTAGGCAGATTGTGTGTGTGTGTGGGGGGGGGGNTATATATTCGTAGAAATATTCTTGCTTTTTTATATTCAAGTGATTAATGTAAAGTAATTTTTCTCTCAGCTTTATGGCTTGGTCCCATGTGAGAGAATGCCTCCTTTCCTATCTGATGCCAGAAACAAAAGTCTTTGTGGTTTGAGAAGAATCTCACGAAATGATGAAGAATAAAATGATTAATATTGTAGGTTAGACTGTAACAAGTGTTTGAGAAGATGATGGACGCGTGATACACATCTTAGTCTCATGTAAGGATGAAAACACGTTTGATTCTATTCACAATTTTGTTTAATGAAAAAAAATATTGATAGTTAGATTTTGGGGATTAATATTGAAATACTAAGCGTATAGGTTTACATTTATGTCATATTCAAAAAACCCTTTTAATTAAAAATGCTCTTTCCAGTGCATTTTGAGTAGAAACGTTTTAAAAACAAGATAATCTTCATTTTTTTTTACTAAGCTTTTTCTCAGACATATTTTATGTCGTTGACATGATTTACTAACTCTCAATTTTTATTTTTACGGCTTAATCGCACATTAACCGTTAAGTAGAGACATCTTAAATCTCACATAGATATGGCCATTTTCGTATATGCATATATGTGTTAGTGAAAAGAAACGAGTACAAGCTCAGGACAAACAGCGAGTAATGAAGGATATCAAGAGATTGCAGGAAGTAAAAAAAAGAATGACAAACTGTTTTATTATGTGAATTATTATTAGAGATGTACACAGAAATCATCATCGTCATCAAAGTTCAAAGGTCATCTACATACACATACACATGCGAAACACCAAAGCAATGAATCACCAAATAATCATCATCAGAGGCCAAATTATAGAATGAACAAACAACATCAACGCAAAAATATATAAATAAGAGGAAAAATTAAATAAAAACGCTACTCAGAGGAATAAATCAAATAGATCCTGTCCGTCCAATAAGAAATGAGATCCAAGAGCCAGATCACCTCCACGTGGGCGAATCCCAAAGAAAGAATCACCAAATCCAGTAGCTCCCTCCAAATCTAAGCCAACACGATGGCGGCGAAGAAGGTGCCGGCGAGAGCAGTGCCAGCAATGAGCGCCTTGCTGGCCGAGAATGCAGAGGAAGGAGTCTCGGCCGGTGGTGGCTCGCTTCCTGGGCCTCCTGCTGGGCCTGGGCCTCCAGCTGGGGGTGGGGTGGAGGTGCTTGGGCCAGGCGACTCGGAAGGAGGGGCGGTTGAGGGTGCAGGGGAAGATGCCGGTGGAGGCGGTGGTGGAGTGGCGGGTGCGGGTGCAGGGGTTGCTGCCTTTGGTGCCGGTGCAGGTGCCTTCGGGGACGGCGTGGGCGCTGGCGTGGGAGCTGATTTGGGTGGCTGAGTGGGTGCGGCGCCGGGGGCTTGTGCTATGCAGGATGTGGCCAAGAGGCCTAAGATAAGGAACACTTGTACTGCGTAGGAACCCATTGAGAGAGAGAGAGAGAGAGAGAGAGAATTGGGAAAGAAGAATGAGGAATAGGAGAAAGTGAGGAGCGAGTGGTGGGGGGGATGAAAAGGGGGAGAGAATATATATAAAAAGGGGGCAGAGCAGAGGTGCTTGGCGGTCTACGAGGCCAGCTAGTAATGTGTCAATAATTACTAAGATTCCTCCAACTCCAATGTCTCTTTAAATTATATTTGCCTATCATGTATGCGCGTACATCATGCAATGTTACCATATGTTTTTGTTGCCACCATTACTGGTATATTACGGGGTCACTAAGTATGGTAATGAATACGATCTAATCTCATTTGTATATCAGAAATTTAACATATTATTAGCCTCGCAAGTTTCCCAAAGTAAATGGATATTTTTAGTAATTTTATATTTATTTTATTAATATTAAAAAATAATAACAACAATGCCACCATAAATACATTCTTAATTAAATAATTGAGTTATATATCTTAACCTCAAAAATTTAATTTAAGATTGGACAATTGACAAGGATTAAACATTTGCTTTCGATACATTTTAATACCATATTAAATAATTAAGTTGATCTAATTTAATCTTAACCTTGTCTTATAAAAAATAATCTAAATTTTAGAACGTGTGAAAATGAAATATTTCAGTTATAATTAAGTAATAAAAATATAAATATATGTAACCGCACCATTATTTATGATTAACGCGGAGTAAAGGCGGTGTGAGGTGGGTAATGGCCTAATGTCAATGGCTAATTGGTCAACAAACTCAAAAGCCAATGCCACTATTTTTCCTTCTTTTTGAATTTTCTTTGTGAGGACCGGGACAAATTCTAATAATGGTGGAATTGTACCAATTATTATTATTAGCTGGCATCTGTAGATGCTGTGACCAAATTGGGGATTTCGCGTCAAGCACTATGATTATTGTGAATGTACTTTAGGTAGTTAGTTTGTATTTTTGTCCATGGTAGGTTTTGAAGATTACCTGAACGCCCCTTTGCGTCAGGGACATGTGTCGGTTCAGAGGGTCAGTGAGAAGTCGCTGTCTTCCGCCACCACTGTGTACGGTGATTTCCAGCCACGTTCCTCATCCTATTACACTTTCTAGGCAACTTCTCCTGTGCTCCGATTAATTATGGTGTAGTGTACACCAAATGATAAAACTGCTTTACCTTGGGATCTTACTTCACTTATTAGTTGAAACTCTTTAAAAATTATCAAATTTTATTTATATAACTTTTTCCGAAATTTTCAATCAATTTCAAAATTAAGGAGAAAAATTTTAATCACTTCTAAAATACATTTAATCACATTATCAAAATTTGAAAATAACAAAATTGTATCTTAATTATATCCAAATAATTCATTTAACTTCAACATCATCTATATTATATAGATAAGATAACCATGGGGTGTGGCGTGATGATAATTTACCGAGTCCTCTTAATTATGTTGACATGTGTTTAATCTTTAAAAATATTTAATAGTCAACAGTTTATTATTTCGTATGAACTTAATTATAATAAAAGAAAATTAGTTATTATCGCCAACAATAAACTTGGAGCACACCCAAAAAAATCATATAGATAAGATTTAGTAATCACTTTCAAAATAGTTGCATTGATATTCTATAATAATCTCAACTATTAATAGAAATATAATTAAAGTTTGTAGCCACTGATCCCTCCTTCTATATTTGGTACACCATGACCATATGTACCATAGTTAGCTTGGTACACCACGTAATTGGCCATCCTTCCCATTTTATTTATTATTATTATCTTCCGCGTTTTTTCACTCCAAATTTTTCAACAACTCTGGCGCCGTCCTGTTGTTTTACCATAATAGCCATGGATCTAGGCCTCACGCGTGGAACACGCCCTTTTCATGGATTTGTTTTGACTAACGCGTGAGTGTCTTAACTTTAGGTATATTAATTTTTTTTAATTATTTTAATTATACATTTATCAAAATTTTATAAATTATTATTTATAATTTTAATAAGCGTATAATTAAAAATTATTAAGAGAATTGGTATGCTTAAAATTTAGAATATCAAACATCACTGGTTCGTTTTTGCAGTCATGAATGGTCGTAGTCTCGTAGATCATGTAAAACATGCGGGGTCATTCACACATGTTGGGGGCAACTCTTGTCTGATATAATAACCTTTTCCTTTCATTATATGGTTTTTATGTAAAATAAAATACTAGAGATTAAACTTGTAAGTTGTAACATCATACATATTGTTATAAATAAAATAAAATATGATTTACACTTACGTGACTGAATTACTAACCCCCCCCAACAGATGAAAAAGTCCTCTTTTGAAAGTTTTTTCTTAACCTCCACTCATTTTATTTAGGTTGTTTCCCATTTCCTGTGGACAGACTGTATTCTAATGCCTTTCTTTCTTTAATAAATTTTTTCAGATGTATGGTATTTGATAATTGGGGAGAGAGAAACAAATAATAATATAAATAAACCGTTGGAAAGCAACTAACATGTCCATCTTCCCAACTCCTCACAAAAAATATATATCTATATATAAAATATAAAATATTTATGGTGCATAATTTTGTTGTGTGTTATATTTAACAAGAATCTTTTAAAATGAGAATTTCACTTTAAAAAATAAAATAATTAGTTACGCACTTAAACTAATAAATAAAAATGTATTTAATTTATTTTTATTTTATTGATGTAATAATAAAACCTTTTAATTTTTTCTTTTAAATTGTGATTCAAATCCTGCTGCATTGCAATTATGATTTGTGAACATGATGATCAAGAAGTGATGTATGAAATTTGGGGGAACCCTACAGTGGACAAACTCTTATTCTTATACTCATATGGAAGAAGCATTTTTCTTCAACTGCTATACATATTTATCATTCAATCCTCTGTGATTCATGTTTCATTTCTCTGTTTACATAATCTTAAGAGTTAAGATGCTAATTTGGGCTGAAATAATTACTCCCCTACCGTGATTAACAACACACGTGGTGCGAAAGTGTTGAGACCAGCCATGTGGCAAAATGGGAAATCCAATGTAAACCCATTGTCATTTTTTGGATTGTAATCAGGAAAGTCTAAGCTGTTGTATTTTTTTAAAAAAAAAGGCTGAAATGATGAACTAGGAGCTGGCAAAAGCTGGCAATTATTGAAGGTCTTAATAATAGTAGTATAAAGCTTACTTGTACTCGTGCAATTCTTTATGTTTGTCCGATTAGGTTATAAAATATGTGGAAAGTAAGAACGCGGGTTTAGAAAGTTGAGCTGAATTCAAATTGGAATTACTCCATCATACATATGTTTGATCTTAATCTGAAGCACCTTCATTTTCCTTTTGTGGGATTATATATCTCATAGCTTATGAATGAGAGGCGGAACGTTTAGTCTCTCGCTTAATTAAGGCAAAGGGCATTGCCATTGCAAAAGGAAAGGAATAAGAAAAGGATTGCGTATGAAATATTGATTTTTATGTTCCACATGCATTTGTAATTTTTTTATTTTTTGAATTTATGCACTGAACTACACTGATTACAATCTTTGTATCCTATAACAAATCAAATAAAAAATCTTTCTATACTATTTTTTTCCAACGGATACAACTAATGTGCCCAAGTGGTCAATTTAAAAGTAGCTATTGTTTGTTGTAAAGAAATAATAATTCCACAGAGTACACAGAAATGATAATTTCATACTAACGGAAACATTGCACATGAATTCAACAGAATACATCTTCGATGTTATAATTAACACACACATTGCACATCAAGAAATGTACGCCACTACTGTCTTGTGAAGGGATTGACAAGTTCCGTCCTTTTTTTCCAATGTTTCATAAATCATTTTAGAGGTAGAGCTGACTAGTAAACTTCTGCAGAACAAGACCCACAAATTTCATTTCCAAAGTACACACAAAGGAATTGGCCTCAGTCCCCAAGAAATGTAAGAATGCAGTTTGAAAATTTCCAATCTTAGGCCGCCAACGCCGTGGGAAAATAATATGTTAATCGAGACATTTCTCCATTGATAGTCTGTCCTTATTTTTGGAAAAGTCAGTTTGCTGTGGAGTGAATTTAAAACACGAGTAGCAAATTTAAGAATCAATTTTTTTTTCCAACTTTTTTATTTACTACTTCATTTTGTCCCGTCCTATATTGACGCATAAAATTTTGCTAATCCCATCAATTGTCTTGTCATTCACTCTCACTCATTAATTAATTAAGGTAGTTTCTCGTGTACTCACAAGCTAAATATTCAATATTATTTAATTTGTTATTCTTTTATAATTTTTATTATTAAATTATTAATTTTTATTATTATTTTATATCTAATATGACATATTGATAGATTATATGATTTAATGTGATTAATTAATATTTTTAAATATATTTATATAGAAGTGTATTGTAAACTCAAATGGTCTATAAATTTTTAAAGTTTTTATAAGTTATTTCTTTCAATAATTTGATTAATATAAAATTATTATAATCATATAAAATATAAAATAATAATAAAAATAAAAAAATTAATTATATAAACTATTTTTAATAAATAAATCAAATAATATGAGATATTTATCCATAAACAAATAAGAAACCACCATTAATTTATCACTGCATTAGTTACACTGAGGTGGATGACCGTGACCTACCTATTCCAATGCCCGGTTAAATGCTTTTGAACATGGACTTTCCAGGTTCCTATGTTTAACGACGAATGGATCCTTCCAACGCAACGGGAAAGTGTCAGACAAGAGGGACAAATTAACTTTGGTCCAACACTCATTTAAGAGCAAAGAGAGATTGACGTTTGGGGCATGGTCAAGGAGACCCCTCATGTTACTTTCAAGACCAAGAAGCTGTGCACGCATAGCCTACTAAAAGTGGTTCCTCATAAAATTGAGAAATTATTACTTATTGTTCTGAGACACTATCATCAAGTATGCTAATTCTATTTAAATCACTAAATATGATTAAATATTTTGTCACTTCTCTCATAATATATCATAAGATTATATATGTAATGAGTCTTATGATATGTTATGAAATAAATAATAGAATGTTTATATTTTTTTTAACGGTAAAAATAATATTATTCTATTCAATAAGAACGTAACGTGTTAACAAATTGTTAGATAAATAAATATTTCATTTCTGAAATTATAAGAGCAATGATTTTGTAATTTTGCTAATAAAAACAAAATTAAGAACGTGATCTCATCTAGGCTAGATAAAATGTAAAAATGTTATTTAGATAAAACATAATTCACTCAGTACTCTATATATTCTTGTCTATGAAATTAACGTTGTTTGGATAGTTAAATGTTGATTGTGTCTGGAAACAAAGCAGGATAGGAGCTGAAAGCGAGCAGTCATAACTATAATGCATCCGATAAAGATGTTTTTGCAAAGATTGGAATTGCCGTGAGTGAACAAAATTTCCAATAGTCAGTTACCTCAAATTGTTCGCAATTAATTAATTGATTACACTTGTCATGGAGTAAAACGTAAAGAAGGAAAAGATAGTTAGCACCTTTGAATCTAGTAGCAGTATTGTTAATTCTTGAATGATCGATGTTACCTTATTTCAAAATGATTAGAGTTATCAGCTACTAATGCTAATTGTTAGTCATTCTTCATAAAAAAGATAGAAACTCTTTGAAAAGTGACTACAAATTGCACCATTTGATTTGGATCCAATCAGTGTGTGCTAAGTATTCAAGGGATAGCTACAAAAGCATTATCCAATGCCAATTAATCAGCATCTACCCTCTTCCAGAACAAAAAGATGAATTTTCCAATGGATAGTTATGACTGAAGTTCATATAAACTAGGCAGTAATAGTATCAATAGTTTCAAGCATTAAAGATCAAATACATACTATTCATATTTTATTTTATTTTTATAATAAAATATGATTTGTATTTCCCTACTCTACCTTGTTCTGGGACATTCGAGCCTTTGGTCAATAATATTATACATACCATTCACATATATATATATATATATATATATATAATACTCATCAAATAATGCGTAAGAGTTACAGCTTTATAAATTTTAAATTCATTCAAATTTAAAAACTTAATTTTTATATAATAATTTTTTTTATCTTGTGAATTTTTTTTAAAAATAAATTGGTCAAAGGTGTTACAGCGGAAGAGAATATTAGCTAATGACATATGGCCCACGAGTTAGGACAAACTGGGCCCTAACCCAAAGTCGTTGCTTCCTTTGCGGCAATGTTAGCAGCTACCCGAGGGAGGGAAGAAGCCCAATTCGGCCCCAAGTTACCTCCCATGGCGAGGCAAGCAAAAATATTTTTTTAAAAAAACTGACATTTTTAAACATTTTTTTTATGCAGGTAACTAAATTAATTTAATATATTAAATTACTTTAATCCCCAAGAACAAAAAATTATAATAAAAACTAATTAGTCAGTGGTAATAAATCATTCTATCATAGGTCTATTTAATTATATATGTGTGTGGGGGGTAATTATAATCAAAGGAATATTATATATGCGAGTGAAAAGAATAAATCTTAATTACTAGCTCTTATATAAATGGTTAAAATTGACCATGTAACTACTAATTTTAACCATTTATGTACAATCCAATGAATTTAATCATCTCACTCTTGTATATAATAACCTTCTCATTAGAGTCATCCCATATTTTTAGGTATGTAATTATTTATTATATTATGATTTATGAACCTTTTACCATTAGGTTTAATTAGAATACATTGACACTATCGATAAATTTTACACTATTATTTAAGTAAACATGATTAATTATTACAGTCACTTCTTAAAAACTTCTTTTTTTTTTAATCAAAATTAAACTCCTACTACTGTTCATTTTTGTTTATTATTTATTAAAAATAAACTATATACTATTATTGGGTGTCCCAACCTTGAAAAATCTGAAAGCAAGTTTCAGCATCATGGAAGAAGATCAAAACCAAAGAAAAAAACCTAGAATCCTCTGCCTCCACGGATTCAGGACCAGTGGCGAAATCCTCAAGAAACTAGTCTCACGATGGCCAGAAGATGTAACACAAAAGCTGGACCTCGTGTTCCTCGACGGCCAGTTCCCAGCGCTGGGAAAATCAGACGTTGAAGGCATCTTTGATCCTCCTTATTATGAATGGTTCCAATCCAATGAGGTGTGTTATATAGCGAATTAGTGCCAATGATTCTTCATGGTGCCCCTAGAACTATGATACATTAGTGCTAAGGTTTTTTTTTTTTTTTTTTTAAATTGATGTGCAGGATTTCTCACAATACAGTAACTTTGAGGAGTGTTTGGCATACATTGAAGATTACATGGTGAAAAATGGTCCTTTTGATGGTATACTGGGGTTCTCTCAGGTGTGGTTGGATACTGTACTAATCAATCTTTGTTAGCTTCTTTTTTTTCTGTTCCAATTGTGTTGACCCATAATGGATGATGGATGGATCTCTCACTCGCAGGGAGCAATTTTGGCAGCTGCATTGCCAGGGATGCAAGCCCAGGTACACTAATTTTAGATCTTTCTGATTAGCAAGTTCATGGTATGCTAAAATAATGCGATTTTGGTGGAAGAATGAATGAAATGTTTGTGGTGGTAAAGAAGTTAATGTTTTGATTAGATTTAATTTGATTAAAGTGAGCGATGATTTTAGGGCGTAGCACTTGGGAAAGTGAACAAGATCAAGTTTGTGATTGTGATATCAGGAGCCAAGTTTGGTGGAAAGAAGTTTGGAATGCCTAAACTGGCTTCCAATGCATTTTCAAAGCCAATTGATTGCCCCTCTCTCCACTTTATAGGTAGTTCCGAAGAAACTAGTCTCTTGTGCTAATTCTTTATTTTGAGTACTTTTTCTTTTACTCTTTTTGCCTTAGAAGAAGTTGCATTGCATCTTGTACCAATTGATCATCATAGTAAGGAACTAATTACATTGTGTTTGGTTTATAGACTATGGTTTGGTTAATTCAAAATATATTGTTTTTCACTTTTGGTCATACCATTGTTTGAGAATAAAAGCCAGTTTAGTTCATAATGTAACTAAACTTGATTTTGCCAAGCATATTAAAATAAATTGAAACACAATTTGCCCCTTTCCAGCCACAGTTTGAGGTGTGCAAACTGAAATCTAAATTCTACATGGCATTAAAGGGTGTAAGTTGGGTGGGTCGGGCCAGATTTTAGGAGCAAACCCACCACCCGACTGGACGACCAGATGTCGGGTTGGGTGGTTTGAGGGTAGAGACCTGACTTGACTCGACTCGACTCGACAGCTGATCAATTGGGTGAACCAGAAGTTAAAATAAAAAAAGGGCAGCAGAAGTGCAGAACGAGGTGGGAGAGAGCAGACGAGGAGGGAGGCGACTCAGGTGGGATGGTGGCAGCGGGGTCTGGTAGATGGTGGAGATCCAAAATCATAAGGAGGCAAGGTGGTGGCTGGTGGCTGGTGGCGTGGTGTGGTGGGTGGGTAGGGTTAGGTTATTATTATTATTATTATTAAAAATAAGTGGGTAGGTCGAGTCGTTCGATCTAGTCTGGTTGGGAACTCTCTCACCCAACACTCAGCTGTAGGAACGAGCTGGGTAACTCAGGTCTTACCCAATCACCCGACTAACCAACCCTAGTCGATCCGAGCAGCTTTGGGCTGGTTCGAGTAGGTGGGTCAACGGATCAACCCGACCAGTTGCACACCCTTATTACACATTTTATTATAAACTTATTAAGTGAATCTCATACCATATTGATTGAAATGAAATCAACTTGCATTGAATTAACTTAGTGATGAGTTTATATACATGAGAGTTACCTAAGCTCTCCTGCTAACTAGCGTAATTGACTATAACAGTGAACAGAAAGGTTATAATGTGTTTCATTTCAGTTTTCATTTCTTGTTTTCATTTTTTGTTTTTTCTGTTTTTAGAATTTTATAAAGGAAATAGTGCAAATAATAAAATTTTGTTTCCCGTTTTTAATTCCTGTTTTCACCTTTTCTACTCCCTGTAATACTTGTTCCATGTTGTGTGGTGAAGGAGAGAATGATTTCATGAAGCCAGAGAGCATTGCATTGCTGGAATCATTCATGGACCCTGTTGTGATTCATCACCCAAAAGGGCATACAGTCCCCGGACTTGGTTAGTCATTGAAGACTTTGTCCACTGTAACTAACAGTTCTGCTACCAGGATGCATTTGAATATTTGTTTGGTTTTATATATATGCATGCAAATTAAAAACGTGAAATTAGTGAAATGTGAGATTTTTGGTTTGGTGCTTGTTTGTTTGCAGATGATAGGAGTCTTGAGACTATGCTTGGTTTCATTGAGAAGATTCAGAGGATAGTCCCATTGGATGGTCACGGCAAGACCTGAATCTATATAGAGAGACATTTATGTTGCCATTTTATCAATTCTTACGAAACTTGAACAATGATCAGCATGTATTTGGATACTGATAGTTTCCCTCATAATAAACTGATACGAGAGGGCAACATCAGTCCTTCTCAGATAAGGAAAATGATATTTTTGAGGACATAGTTTTTAAGATGTCAAATTTACTCTGAGGATTGAGGAGTCATGGTC
Source organism: Nissolia schottii (assembly GCA_003254905.1). Classification (NCBI taxonomy): domain Eukaryota; kingdom Viridiplantae; phylum Streptophyta; class Magnoliopsida; order Fabales; family Fabaceae; genus Nissolia; species Nissolia schottii. The sequence goes on from QANU01112481.1 coordinate 427,742, forward strand.
AAAGGCAATATCCACATTGAAAATTTACTCTACTACTTCTATTTAATTTTAACGGTCCAAAATCAAACACTACACATACCAAAGTAAAATGATAACTCTCTAATTTGAGTATTTTATTTGCTCGTTTCTTAAGAATCTTTAATATGTTTCTAGGACATTTAGTTTAATTTGATATATTTTCTAGGCATATATTAGGATAGTTGCATTTTGTAGAATTATTTAGGTTTTATTATTTTTATCTTTTTTTTTTATAGTTTTTAATTATTTTTAGGAAAAATAAATTCCTAGAGAATCAATGAAGATTGAAAGAAGATAAAGGATAAAATTGACGAAAAGATTTGAAGAGAAGATTTAGTTTAGAAAAAAAGATAATTGAAATGCAATGTGGAAATATTTGAGTGAAGATATGTTGAAACTATTTTCATGTTGACTTTGTCATATAATTTTCATCTTGATGGAAGATGAATCTTGACTTAGCTTCAATTACAAAGTTGTAGGTCTTTCTCTTAATTTTAATTAGGGACTTGGATTAGCTCAATTGGACATCTGTAGCAAGTTGATTATATCTATAAATTTATTGTTAAGTTTGGTAAAGGTCTCAGATTCATATATCCTTATGTAAACCCGAGACCCTAACATTATTCCTCATAATAAAAACAGTAAAGATAATAAAATTGTGTTTTCTAATTTTATTTTTTTACTTTCAATATTTCTTTTACAAAATATTGCAACAATAAATAATACAAATGAAAACGGAAGCGTAAACCAAACGTACCCCATCAGCATTCACTCAAAAGGCCTACCTACATGGCCCAAGAAGAAGCGAACCGAAATTACAGTAAACGGTCCATTTTCTTCGAAATCAAAAATTTCCTTCGCGCTAAAATAAAGTCAATACTCATAGCCCAAAATCCAAAACGAAATTACAGTCCTCTCCTTCCCTCTTTCCCAGTCTCCCAACTCGTTTTTCCTTTTCCTTTTTCATTTTTTAACACAACAAATGCGTTCAAATCCAAACCGATAAGGACCAACAACACTGTCACGCGCCGCCACACGTGCCACCCTCGGATCTCCAAGTTCCGCCAGAATGGAACATGCGACGACGGAGCCCGACCAAAAACCCGATCTAAAGGATCAAGATCCCGCCCCGAACGGAGACGCGGAAAAAACTGCCGAGGCCGCAGCGAAGGTACCGGAATCTGAATCACGGCAGTCGCCGGAGAAATCGGCGGAGCCTACCGCTTCGTCCGGAAGCACCAAGAAATCGGTGCGGTGGAGCTCCGAATTGGTGACGGAGTCCACGTTCGTTTCGACTCCTCAGGAATCTCGATCCAATCCCTACTTTTCTTCTTCTTCGCCTTCGTTCAACGTCATGGGTGAGTGCATCTATTGGTGAATACGCTGTTTTTTATGTGAATTTTTTCATTTTTATTTGTGAAATGTTTTTTTTTTTTTTTTTTTGGTTCAGAAAAGGTGGACACTGTTCGAAATGTGCTTGGGAGGTGGGGGAAGAAGGTTGGAGAAGCTACACGGAAGGCTGAGACTCTTGCGGGTAACACTTGGCAGCACTGTAAGTTTCTTTGTTTTTTTTTTTTTTCTTTTGTCATTTTATCAATTGATTCTCTGGTCTCGTAGGTTAAAGATGATAGTGATGGATTGTGATTAACCTGTTTTTGGAATTTGGATTTATGTAAGAAAATTTAGGCATTTGGTTGAAGATTAAGTCCTTCTAGTAATGAGGTGCATCAGGTTGCTGTAGAAAAGTTCGTTCTTTATTTTACTTTTATCCCTTGAAGGGTTTTTTTAATTTTTAAAAAATCTTTGGGTTAACTTAACAATAGACGTTTTTATGTCTTCACAAGATAGCGCTTTCGGGATTTTTTTTTTTTTCCTTTTGAAAATGAAAAAAAAAAAATACATTTAAGTTTTGTCAGGAATTAAGCTGTTTTTTTTTTTTATACTGTTGAATAACTTCTTCAGTATTTCCTGTTTTCCTTGGTGGCCATATCATCATCACAACCAGTAGCTCTGTTGAGCAATATCTTTCCCCCTTTTGTGTTTTAATGATCAATGTAGTTCAGTGGATCTTCTGTCTTTATTGTTTTCTTCTGTCTGATCATTCTTGATGACGATGAGTCTCCTACATAACATAACTGACATTTTTCAATTATGTTTTATTAAGTGAAAACGAACCCAAGTTTTGCTGAAGCTGCTATGGGAAGAATTGCCCAGGGAACAAAGGTTCTTGCAGAAGGTGGTTATGAGAAAATTTTCCTGCGTACTTTCGAGACGGTTCCTGAGGAGAGGCTTCTAAATTCTTATGCATGTTATCTGTCCACATCAGCTGGTCCAGTAATGGGAGTTTTGTATGTATCCACAGCCAAGCTTGCATATTGTAGTGACAATCCTCTTTCCTATAAATCTAACGACCAAACAGAATGGAGCTATTACAAGGTACTTGTTAAATAACCTTTAATTGTGGAGTGATGTTTAAAAAAATCATTTTTCTATCGAATATCTTGGTGGCCCATGTATATGTGATTGAGAGTGGTTACACATGGATATATACATATTGGACTTATCTAACAGAAATTAGCCAGGATGAATTCAAATTCAAGTGAGAAATGTATGTAGCTCTTGGGACTCATGAGGCCCATTGAATCAGTGGCAGACCCTTGTGTATATGGGGATTTTTTTTTTTTGGGGGGGGGGGGACACTAACTTCAGAAAACTTAATGATTTTATTTTCATTTGTGCCCAAATTTTATTGATTACAGAATGTTCAAAGAATTTTTGTATATGCAACTGTAATATACAATGGATAGATGCAAGTAAGTAAAGTAAAAATCCATCAAATTGTATCACACATGAACTCCAAAGAAACTAACATCGCCCTTCTGTACTTCACTATTTAACGAGGATATGTTGCCCCACCTAACTATTAAAACCTCAAATTTCCTGCCAATAACTTATACACGAAGCAACCTAATTCATAGACACATGCCTTTCAGTCATTATAACTGTAAAACTGAATAGGGCTAACCTGCATAGACCATATCAAATGAGGATTAATCAAATTTTGTTCCTTACGTTATTTTCCTATTCTCTTTTAATTTCAACTTAAAAGATAAAACCTATGGTTATTTGCAGTTTTATCTGGTCTACTTCTTGTCTACATCAAGATAATTTGAGCTTTGACATAATTTTTAATTCATTCTCTGTAGCCTCATTCAGTTCTAACTCTGGCAGCTTTTTAAAATTTGTTCCATTTAAATAAGCTATCCAGGTGGAAGATTAGATGGACAAACTAATTTTTTTGTGTTTTTAATTTGAGAGTGGTGGTTTACCATGTCTAATGTAATCAAGCCAAGTCAAACTGAATTTCAAGCTTTAATAGTAACTGATCAGACGATTTGAGGCCAATATTCAAGTTTGAGACTAAGCCCAAGTTTGTGTCGATCTGAATTTTAGAGCTTGAAGCTAATTATGATTTCAGAATACTTCTTATATCATAACATTTTTTTTTGTTCAACTGAAAGGGTATCATAATATTATATGAAATCAGATTATTTAATAGTTTTTTTAAATAAATGTTATATAACAGATAATAACTGTTATGGACAACCAATCAAGCCAACTTGCTATGCCACCCTGCCAAAGGGAAAATAAGAATCTAGGATTGAGGTGAATATGTCATGTGCCAGCCCTAAGGCCCTAATTTAGTTATCAGGTTGTTAGTGAGGGCAGTCCAAATATAGGGGTTAGGGATTAGTTATCAGGGATTAGAGGTGGTTTTGTAATTTCGTATTTAAGGTTAGGCGTAATGCATTAGGGATTAGGAATTTATGAACTGGGGAAGATTAGATTAGAATTAGGAGAATTGATGGCTGCTCGAAGAGCTACCAAATCTTTGTTTCAATTTTATGTTACATTAATAAAATATTCTGTATTTTCCTTGATTATTATTTGGTGCCATTACAGAATACTGAATACATATATAAATGAACCCAGAGGAGTCTCTATTCTTCACTTATTACGTAGTGCCTGATTTCTGGGAATGTTATTTCTGCACTTTTTATATTTGATGCAAGGATCAACAGAAGATACCCCTCCCCTCAAGCACCTGCATATGTCTACCTTCGAGGAAAGCCATTTCATGATTAACGTTGAGCCTCCTTTTGGCACTTCAATGTTATCTTACCCTTACTGTTGTCATCTTGCTTTTCCGAAATCACCATCTGCCAATCTTATTAAGTTGTTAAAACATCAGGCAGTTTTTATTCTTGCCAGTAATTTATGTAAAAGAATGATACATTTCTTGACTTAATGTTAGTCTTATTTTTCATTTTTGTTGTTTAATTTGACTGATGTAGAATAGTAATTTTTATCTACATTTTTGGTCAATTCTTATTTACTTTATTGTGATGTTTATAGGTAGTCATCCCATTACATCAGCTGAAAGCAGTTAATCCTTCGTCAAGCCGAGCTAATACTTCTGAAAAGTACATCCAGGTGATCTCTGCTGACAATCACGAATTTTGGTTTATGGGTTTCTTGAACTATGAAGGAGCTGTAGACAGCCTGCAAAAATCTTATGAAGCCAACCAAATACAATCTGAATAATATAGCCTGTCTAATACGGTTTTTCACTCCAATACATGTGCATGTTGTTATAAGTTATAGATTTGATAATTCTTGTCTGTAGCAGTTGATAAATGCATCCTGCTCCATTCAATTTTTTGGGCAATTTTGTTGTTAACTAACTATAGGGTTCATATCTGGATAAGTGGATAATTTGAGGTGGGGGATCCATTAGAATAGTTTCGTAGATTTATGTTTATTTCCTTTTCTTTTTCTTGTGCTCTTGCATGCCATGATCTAGAATAGAACTAGTTCACATTTGAATTTTCTTCAGTGTATTCCAAATCATTATATTTTCATGTGTTTTTTCCCTCTTATGAACCTGGGCTTTTTTCTTCTATAAAGTTAGGTCTTGTAACTCTTGTGAACCTGGTTTAGCAATTAGCATCATAATAGAATGAATAGCATAGCAGCCGGAAGCTGGATGATTTTGTTTGCTTCTTTGCTCAGTGCATGTGTTTTTGTGTTTGCTGCAAACTAGATTAACTGCTAATCGAGCATTTCTTATGAGAATAACAAGTGTCATCAAATATGTCCTTTTAAACATTCAAAATGGTTAAAACAACTGTTTTTATGTTTATTATACGTCATTACTTTAGAACTATAAACAAGTGAGAATGAGACTAACCTTATATAGAGTAATTTTTATGCATTAATAATTAGTAATGTTAAATGATTTTACACTGTAATCTAATCTAACTCGAAAAATATGCAACAGTCCATTTCTAAACATGATGATAGAATTGTGGTGAATTGAAAAAGAATTCTCAAATTGATTGGGAGCACTAGGCTCAATATATATACACAAGAGTAGCTTGTACATCAAGCAACTAACTTACAATAACAAACTCATCAAGGCTAGCTAACTAACTAATAACCAAGTCTATTTTAGTTAACTTACAGCACAAGCTATAAAAGCTGTGCTTTCATCTCTATTACCCCCCTCAAACTCGTATTGCTGCGGCTGTTGAGGCTCATGCTGCTGCTGCTGTTGGAGGAGTGAACTGGAGTTCTGAAACAAGTCCAGCAAACTGAGTTTGGACAGTAGTGGGGGACAGAGCTTTAGTTAGTACATCTGCTAGCTGTTGCTTAGAGGCAATAGGCAGCAGATTGAGAAATCCATTCTGAACTTTATCTCTCACCAAGTGGCAGTCCAATTCAATGTGCTTGGTGCGTTCATGGAATGTGGCATTGTGAGCAATCTGTCTAGTTGAACTGCTGTCACAGTAGATAGCAGCTTTGTTTAAGGGAATGATGCCAAGGTCTTTGAGGAGATAAGAAAGCCATTGGAGTTCACAAGTCATCGCAGCCAAGGCCCTGTATTCAGCCTCACAGGATGACCTGGATATGGTTGTCTGCTTCTTTGATTTCCAACTGATCAAAGAGTTACCAAGGTAAACAAAAAATCCTGTAGTTGACTTCCTTGTGTCTAAGCACCCGGCTCAATCAGCATCACTATAGGCCTTGAGCTGAATCTCAGAGTTGGTAGGCAGAAACAACCCAAGTCCAGGAGAGGATTTCAAGTACCTGAGCACCCTAAGTGCAGCCTGCATATGGATGGAGGTTGGGGAAGCCATGTACTGTGCCAAATGATTAACAACAAAAGCTATGTCTGGCCGTGTTGTGGTGAGGTAAATCAGTCTCCCAATTAGCCTCCTGTAAGGTGCAGCATCATCCAAGGGATCTCCCGAGTCCTTGGACAGCTTTTGAGAGGAGTCCATGGGAGTGGTAACAGCTTTGCAGCCCAATAAACCTGCATCAGCAATGATCTCTAGGCAATATTTCCTTTGGGAAACAATAATCCCCTTTGAGCTTCTAGCAACCTCTAGCCCGAGGAAAAACGAGTTCTCCAAGGTCTTTTATCTTGAACTTCCCATCAAGAAAAGCTTTCATCTCTGTTATTGCTTGCAAATCATTCCCTGCAAGAATAACATCATCAACATACACCAATAGGGCTGTGAAGGAATCACCAACAGCCTTGATGAAGAGTGAATTATCTGATTGGGATTGGATAAATCCACAAGATAGCAATGCAGTAGAAAGCTTGGAGAACCATTGTCTGCTGGCCTGCTTTAGCCCATAAAGTGACTTGATCAATCTGCACACTTGATTAGGCTTACTGCTATGGAAGCCTTGGGGTAGTTTCATATACACTTCCTCATGTAAATCCCCATGGAGGAAGGCATTATTGACATCAAGCTGCTGTAGGAACCACCCTTTTATGGAAGCAAGAGACAATAAGAGCCTCACGGTTGACATCTTGGCCACAGGACTGAATGTGTCAAGATAGTCAATACCATGAGTTTGGGTGTAACCCTTGGCCACCAGCCTTGCCTTGTACCTCTCTATGCTGCCATCTGCCTTAAGTTTCACTTTGTATACCCACTTGCAGCCAATGGGGGTTTTACCTGCAGGTAGATCAACCAACTCCCAGGTTTGATTCTGCTGTAAGGCTGAAATTTCAGCTGCCATGGCCTCTTTCCAACAGGCATGCTTGACTGCTTGAGAGTAGGATGTTAGTTCAGTGACAGATGATAGATTGAGGAAGAAGTGTCTGTGATTGGGTTTGATCAAATCATAGGACAATGAGGACTCAATGGGATGGGCTTGGTGAGGGTCAGAAGTGGCAATTCCTGAGAGGAGATTGCAGTGGTAATCTTGCAGGTAGGTGGGAGCATTTCTGGTTCTCACAGACTTTCTAAGAGGGGGATTGGCTGATGCAGCCACTGGAGGAGAGGGAGGTGCTGCTGTGGTAGGAGCAGTGGCAGGAGGCACTGTAAGACAGTCATCAGGTGTGGAAATGCTTGCTGCAGGCAGAACCAAGTGGGAATGCTCAGGTGAGGGTTGTGTTGGGCAGTGGAAGGGAAACGAGTCTTCATAAAAGATGACATTCCTGCTTAAGAAAATTTCCCTGCAACCAAGATCATATAGCAGGAAACCCTTGGTGCCATGCCTGAACCCCAGGAAGATGCACTTCCTAGCTCTCTTATCCAGCTTTGTTCTGTGTCTGTGCAAGCTTGATGCAAAGGCCAAACAAAGCGGAGTCAGAAGAAGGCATAACAATGGAACCATCCACGAACTTGACCTTGTTCTTGGAAAGGAGAGCCATGCGCATGGCCCTGGACCAGCCATGATAATTCTTGCCATTCAGCAAGGATGAAACAAGAACCAGTGATGGATTCTCGTTAGGATGGAGGTAGTAAGGGGAGAATGGATCTTGAGCAGAAGAACCAGGTTCGGCCATTGAAGCCAAAAGAAAAATGATGAACAGGTACAAAAAATTGAAGGAAAACACAGGAGAATTCAGAAAAGGAACGAGCACTGATCTTGCGGAATTGTGATCAAAGACGAACCGAAGATCAGAAATGGCGGAAGATGCAGTGCGAAGAAGTTCCAGAAGCAGTGAAACGGAAAGGAGAATGCAGAGGAGCGGAAGCTAGATGCAGTGATGATACCATGATAGAATTGTGGTGAATTGAAAAAGAATTCTCAAATTGATTGGGAGCACTAGGCTCAATATATATACACAAGAGTAGCTTGTACATCAAGCAACTAACTTACAATAACAAACTCATCAAGGCTAGCTAACTAACTAACAACCAAGTCTATTTTAGTTAACTTACAGCACAAGCTATAAAAGCTGTGCTTTCATCTCTATTACATGACATGACATGGCAACAGTCGACAAATTAAGTTTATTTAATTGCTTAACATGACATGACAAATTTCTTAGTTTTTCTTGCATGAAAAATACTCAATATAGCCTTTCAAAAACTAAATATAATTTTAGTAAGATAGATGTATACCCAAATTTTTTGAGGGTGACTGGAATAAAACATCAAGTCATGTACTTATTTTAATTACATGTTACATTATTTTGAGAAGTCAATATAAAGGTAGAATCTAACAAAAGTAATGCAAATAATAGAGTATACAAGGAATGGGTCGGGTTGGATTTAATTCAACTCAAATCCAACTTGATTTTTAGCCAGATGGTTTCTTTTAACTCGTATTTCGGCCTGATAATGAGCTCAACTAATGATCAAGTTAATTTGACATTCAAACAATATTTATAAATTCAAACATTACACAATAGAATAATAACTCTTAGAAGTATAAAACAAAAGTTCAAGAAATATTTCAAAGTATATGTTTCAAAATTAGTTATGTCAATGCTAAGTTAACATCATTGAAGTGCAAAAATTTGAGAGTTTATCACTAATTCTTTTCACTATTAGATTAAGTACATAAAGAATCATGTGACTTCAAGGAATGTTAGGTTAATTTGAAGTATGATTAGAAACCGACTTTAAAATATATTAGATCAAATTTTCAGACACAATAAGCTTTGGGTTAAGTCATTATTTTGTTCGGATTGAGTCATGAACGCTCCTAGTAAATAATAGAAAATATGGAGAAAATTATCTATTATAATAAAATCTAACAAGCTATTAGTGATTAGTCACAATATAAAAATAAAATAGAGTATACGTTTATATATAATTTAGATAAAGCACAACTTTAAAAAACTTCAAATGTAGTTTGTGCTAATTAAAAAAAGAATTTTACTAACAGGTGCTAAAACACAGTAGTTAAACAAGTAAAAAAATTGAAGATTTTTAAGTCTCCAAATATATTTAATGTCATTACAAACTTAAAAATCTTATATTTCTAATACAATCTTACTACTTATGCTTGCTTAACCAATGTCAATGTCCAAAGGCACTCATTAGCATAACCTTTTAAAAACAAAAAGACCAAACAACCTTTAAGATCATACTTTAATAATGATTATTGTTATTCACAAAATCAGATTATTTGGACCATCAGTTCCTCACTTCTCACTGTTCTCAGCCATCAACTCAATTTATGTCCTACCAACCGATCTTAGTTATGTAAACAGCGGATGCCATAATCTCTATATTTTCCAAACGCAGCTCGGTTAATTCAGGTGATTTAACACTTGTTCTCCTTTAACAAAGTCTCATATATATTCGACTCTTGTGAATTAAAAAAAAAAAAACTAATTTTAAGAAACTTTTGTTCAATTTGGATCAAGCCAAATTAAGTAGGGTCTTATAATAAATTTACGATAGAATTTAATCAAAGAATCATGTTTTGACATTCTGGCCCGTAAGTCCGTAACCATCTTTATTATTTGTTTTCAAGCTCAGTCTCAATTACTCCATTAAGCATTGAAAATACTAGCTGATTAATTAGATTCCTTCGATTGTTTCCTTTTCTTTTACTACTATAATGCACGAATCTTTTCCCCCTCTTGTTATCGGTGATTAGATTCTCTACATGAAAAGCCTCATCAGAAATAAAACGAAAGCCCTTGTCCTCTAATGTTAGATAGGTCTTGTCTTCTGACAGGTTCATAATTATGGAGAGAACATAGTGACATTTTCCTAATTTTCAAGAACTTGCAATTATCATTTGAGCCTCTCCTTAAACCGAATCCAAGAACATTGAAAGTGATCTTGTCGATGCACCATTAACCACTAATGACTTAAATGATTAGTTTAGTTCACAATGTCAAAAAGATGTTTAATCAAGAGAGAGACATTCACTAATACCCTCAGAAAAATTCTCCTAGTGGGTCAATGATGAATCATTACAAGCTTCTACTAACCCAATTCTTTTTTGCATTTTTTTCCCTTCCTACACGCTCGGCTGAATCTTCTATAATTAAGTTCAACCTTTTTGCTTAAATTAAATGAATGATGCAGGTGTTTATGAAGTATTTCCTATGTCTAAGATCTCAATTTTTTCGACCAACCAGTACCTTATAAAGTCAAGAGAAATTTTTGAGTAGAACTAAAAGTAAATCATCGCAAGAGTTCTTACGCTCTTACTACGAGACATTAGTTGTATTCTGCATTAGCTCTCATTCTAAAATTTCATTTATTATTTGACATAGCAATAAGTGTTGATCAATTAAAAGATAAGAATGATTCACATTTACACATGTGACATGTAATAAACAAACTAAAATAAAAGTAATGACTTGCTCTCCAAGCACACAAATAATTATAGTAAAAGTGGAGAAAAACCACACATAGGCCGGTGTTTAGAGCCTGGCAGTGCCACTAACACTTAATGGCAATTTATGACATCTGCATGTTGGGCATATTTGGGTCATGGCCTATAAAATACAGGTGGACCATAATCTACTATGGCCTTAGATTAATTACAGGCCCGCAATTTATGCTTTGGGAAGAAAATTTGCTTTTTAATGAATTTAATTTTCAACCCTTCTCCTCCCTGACACTGCAGGAGGTGGGGGCCGGCGGCAGTTGAATCCGACAAGAGATTCTTGCATAATTACAATTTCAATTCATTATATTTAAACACACTCACATAAAAAATAAGTCCCATAAATTTTATTCAAAATACATTAATATATTTATGGGTCTTATCAACTTTTATATGAATATGTCTACACATGAGATATTGAAATTGCATCTATAAAGTAGTTTTTCTCATCCCATTTTGTTTCTTTTGGAATCTAAGTGCTTTGCCCTAATCATCTTTTAAATAGATATGATTATTATTGAGCGTGTAATGTCTTAATCGAGGAATCAAGTTAACTGTGCATAAAGCAGGTTTTAGATGACCCACTTAACATATCTTTCACTTGCACGCGGGAATGTCATTTCTTAAGATCACACACTTTACAATTTCATCTTTAAGTGAAATCAAAGCTGAGAGAGCAAAAAGTCAAACCAAAGCAAGGAAATTAATTATTTTAGAGATGCATGCAATGTTTATGCTGTTAACCATTTAGAGCTTATGCTCCAACTGCCGCCAAAGCCATACTTATAAAAAAAATGAAAATTGATCTTGAGATCGAAGTTAATATGAGGTGAATCAGCAGATAAAAGGTCAATTCATGAGCAGAGAAAAGCTCAATTTATTTGTATATTTTTGCACATTCCTTAAAAAGGGTCAATCAATAGTCACCTTCTAATGATGTTGCTTTAGAATGAGGTTTACCCGCTTTAGATCAATAATGTGCCATAAATCATTTGATTAGAATTCAGCCTCTAATTAATCTCTTTTGAGGACCCATGACCAATTAATAATGTTCAAGGACTCAACCATTTATTAATTGCATGAGACTTTACGGTGTGTTAGAAAATCAAATATTCACCAACGGGGGTTGGTCCAAGTGGTAAGTGGCTTGGTATCGCTTAAGTAAGGTCCCGAGTTCGAGACCTTGTGTACGTAGTTATTCCCGCTGTGAGACTCACCCGCCATAGTCAGGTGCGTGACTCGGGTCGACCCGAATTAGTCAAGGCTGAGCTTTAAATACCGGACAAGCAACCTAATAAAAAAGGAAAATAAAATATTTTATGATCTAATGTTGTATATAACTCTTTGGCCTGTTATCTTTTATAAACTTCATTGGTTTAATTTTAATTCATATTTTATACTTTATAGTTTTCTTTAAAATGATCTGAGAAGACATGACCTAAATGGAATGAATATTACTGAGTCTTGCCGATTTTTGTACTTGTCCTATTTGAGGCTTAAGTCTGTTGATTTATTGGGGAATAATACTGCATAGTCACTTAATAAAAAGGAAAAGAGTAAGATAAAAACTTACTACTAGATGGATTAAAGGAATGTATGATCATGTTTGCCATATCCATGTCTACTATCTCATCTTCCGAGGAACAGTAACATAGCATAGTGTTTTTATAGTACCACAACAGTGGCCACAACAATTTAAACCAGTTTAGTTGGCATTATCATGCATCAAAGTATGCAATCTCACTGTTCCATTAAATCATTGCTTGTTCTCAAAGTCCTCACCTTAATTGATTCTCTAGTTTGCTTCCCTGTCAATCTAATTAATTAATTAATTAATTAAACAAAGTGATGATAATTGTGAATGTCGGTGCGCTTGATTGATCGATCTATGTGGACTTAACTTTTGTAGGTCATTATAAGTCTTATATTAGCCAGGGTTTGTGTCTAAACTTGCTATCATTTCTGGGCCCATGAATTTTATAAATTCTATTTAGAGCACTTTCGAGTGTACCTAGTACTATATGTTCTTATTGCCTCTTAATTCTTTATTGTATTTGGTGAAAGGTAGATAGCAACCTAGGGTGGATGTCCTGACTCTTTGACAATTTAATGGTTCTTTAATCTTTGAGTACGGTAAGTGAGTTTTATACCGTCATTTAATTATGTGTTGTTATAATTTTTAAATAATCCTCATCTTTTAAAATAGGAAAAATAGCATTTATACTCCTTAAAATTTTAGTCAATTGTACATAAGTATTTTAATCTTTTAAATATTTCAATTTAATCCTTAAATTTTTAGTCACTTACAAATAGTCACTATCAACTATCAAATCTCTCAATTGCATTCTTAAAATTTAATTTACTTACAAAGAATCACCAAAAAAATTCAAATACAATATTATTACTAAATTATTTAATAAGATTTATGTGTATCAAGTATCTAAATGTCAACCATTTTTTTAAATAAAATTTTCTTTATTTTCTCATCTAGTGTTTTTAAAATTATTAATATATTTCGAAAAAAATTAAAATAAATCATGTGAAAAAATTTAATTTATTTTACTTTGATATTACTTGTTAAATATGAAAAAAAAGTGGTTATTCTAAATTTTTTGTTAAATATGTTTTAATTTTTTAATATATTACTATGTTTTTATATAATATTTAATGAGATAAAAAAAAAGAGATTAAAAAATAATCAGTAAAAAATTTGCTGTGTAACACTCTAAGAATAATAGCAGGCTAAATATAATTTGACATAAAATTTAATTATGAGAACTAATGTAGCTTGAAGATTTAATTGAAAGAGTTAATGATTAATGATGATGAATTGTAAATAAATAAAAATTTAAAGATTAAATTAAAAGATTTAGAAAGTTGAGGTACCTACTTATAATTAGGTAAATATTTAAGGGGTATGAATGCTATGTACCCTTTAAAATATAATAGATTTAGGTGCCTATTGAAAATGATAACAGCTTTTCACTCTTTTTCCCGTATCTTTCTCTCCATGTCTTTGGATTGCTGGTCACGTCATCTAATTACATATAAAATTATTTGTAAGCCTTCCTTTAGTATAAGAGAGTTAGCTTTTAATATATCGACATGCATACATACATACATATATTTTTTTATATATATATTGAAAAATTAATCCTTGGAGTTGTATAGGAGTCTTTATGATCAAATAATCATGAAGCCTTTTTTCTATAAAATCTATTCCAAAACATCATTAAAAAGGTTAGGCATAATAGTAGTTGCTATAATTGAACCTCCTTGATAATTTGACAATACGTGAAGAATGAACCAATATGATAAATAGATACGTTTATACTGATAATATATTAAAACTTACAGCTTTCAGGATTATTAAGGTTTGGAAAATCAAAGAGATACAAAATATAGGTAGAATGTTACGTTAGAATTATGTAATAATTCTTGTGAGTTAATCAATTGTATTTTATTTTCGAGTTTGCTAAAATTAGACTAATTTAAGATTGTTATGTGATGCGTTTGAGCCCAATTATTGAGTGGTCTAGTTGATATGGGTTATATAATTGTGTTTCGAAGTATGCACCTCGGTCCACTCTTTGAATCCTGGAACTTCAAGGTCTCTGGGAAGGTCTCTGGACTCGCGTTGCGATGGGTACCTGCAAACACTCCAACGCTCAAGTAAGCAAGGGTTTAAGGGAGTTTAGTCAGTGATAATTAGATGATCTTTCATACCTAGGGTATGGGTTATTATATAGTTGGGTTGGTTGAGGTTCTTTCGCGTGTCGCGGTGGTGGGAGAATATCTCGTGTCCGCGTATTGCGGTGGGAGGAGAGGATCTCGGAGCCGTTGAGCCCGAGAAGGTGGGAGCAGAGGATCTCGGAACCGTTCGAAGGCTCGCGAGTGGCCAGGCGAATTGGGCCGGTCCGCGGACTTTGGGTCCGGATCTTGGAGGTGGCTTAGGATGGGCCTTTATGGCCCAGTCCGTAACAATTTGTAATCAATTAGTATGGATAATAATGAAAGTTTTAACTCATAAGCTTATTGTGGAAAGATATTGGGATTGCTTATTTATCTGTTTGGTTAGGTCTCGTTATACTCACTAACTTAACTTTGTAATTTGAACTTGTTACGGACTTAATTTAGTTTTGACTTACAATTCTTGGTACTGAGATTGACAAGAATGCACGACATGTCATTCCTCATCACATCTCGGTACAACCAATTGGTATGTCAACTATATCGGGATTATCTAGTCCAGGTGACTATTACACTAACAAAGGTCATAAATAACCACCCACACATTTATAAAGGAGCGAGGTTACCCATTTCAATAATCTCATCAAGGTTTCAAAACAACGCATTTACACTCAATTATGAGCTGTTACACACATTAACTTCCTACAAACGGCTAGGTACAGGAACAAACTATATAAAGTGGAAACATAGCATACAAGAGGTACATTTTGTTCATTACTAATACATATATACTATAAACTCTTACTTTGACGTTAGAGTGTCTTTTGCAGGTACCCCGCTGCTATCCAAATTCTAATCAAGATCAAAGACCTAGTTCATCATCTCAAGCTCCCGACTTGTGCTTAAAGACTAAGTTACAGGTCATCTCAGTATTGACCGAATAGTTTGTAACAAAGCTCTTCTTATCTATTTAAAAAAAAAAAAATCTCTCCATAACTCGCCCTATTAAAAGTTATATGAGAGGTAAAACCATAGAGAAAGCTATAGTCATCTATGCTTGTAAGTTCAAGTCTTTAACTATAACTTATGGCAAGTGCTATTTAGGGGTAATCATGTCTCCCATAAATAAATAATATTTTAATTTCTTGTGATTGTCATTCTTTTTTACTTACATATTATATTTATACCATTTGGGGAGGGGCGAATGAGGAGCAACAACTCTACATAAGGATTCTCTAAAGTGAGATTGCTCATTTTAGACCACTGAATCACTATAATGAAAGTGTGAACATTTTCACTTTAATGATAGAATAATGAGATTTTTCACTTTACCCTAAAAAATAATTAATCTCACTTTAGAGAATCTAAATCCAAGAAAGTTACATACTCTCCGTCCAATTTTTATTGTCATTTTTTACAAAAACACACAATTTAAGAATTCATTTAATGAGCACTGAGATAGAGAAGATATAAAATGTGTAGACAAAATTAACCTTGAGTAGTTAGTATTATAGTAATTAAGTGTTATTGGGAGTATGGGAGATAATAAGGGTAGACTTGTAAAAAAATACATTTAATGCTTCATTAATCTACTCAAATGACAAATAATCTTTAAAAAAATTATTTAAAAAATGACAACAAAATGTGGACGGAGAGAGTATTTCATTTCAGTTGCGTTACCAATGTGCATGTCAAAAAGCAGCACATTGGATCTGTACTCAATTTTCCACCATACACTTGATTTATTGTCTGTCTATTGTAAATTGATATTGATATAATGGGTGAAAAAGCAAAGAGGCTTGTTATGGTGGAAATCAATATAGCAAGACGATGTGTAAGGTATAAGTTTTTTTTTTATTGACTACGGGCAAAAACACCCAAAACCAAATAGAAACACTACATACTATTATGCAAGGGAACAAAGTGCCAGCCTTATTGGCTAACAAGGCAATAGACAAAAAAAAACTTGGCACAAACTCATAAGTGTGTATTCCAACAAGGTAATCATGACCATTCTTGGTCATCAGATCAACGCACGAGTTTACCTTCTTGAAGACGTGTTTGACTTGAACAGAACGACTGGACGTCATAATAATTGTTATAGCCTTAACCAAAGGGGAGCAAGTATAACAAGGGTTAGGGGGACTCAAGAGGAACTTAGCTGCATATTTTGAATCTAGTTCACTTGCTGAAAACCACATTGGGCTGTCCATTGATGCCAACAAAGGCACCCTAGAACTCAGCAAAAGTGACAGAACAAGACCCAATATTATAGCTAAAAGTTGATAAAAAAATTCCTATAATGATCCCTTATAATCCCACCGCCACTTGCAGAAGCACCTGAATTTGCGACAAATCAATCTACATTAAGCTTGACCCACCCTATTGGGGGAGGATTCCAAGCAATATGTATGACTTCAACATGAGGAACCACAACCCTAGCAGCGATAACAAACAAGTGCACGTGATGATAATCTTTAGTGAAAGCCACATATTTACTAGCAAGGGGTGGACGATGAGGTTTGTTGATGATCAAAGATCCATTTGTTCCTAGCTTGCTAGATGGAGCTACATGTAGAAGCAAACATGAGAGGCCACTCTACCTCCTCCACACTCCAAGTGCTTTTCGAAATGTTCTCCTTTATCCAGTCTTCAAAATCAGCCTGAAAAAAAACCATGAAAAGAACTATGTGCAATGCCCTTTCATGTCTTCTTCGCAATATTGCAATAACAGAGGACATGGAGCATTGTTTCCTCGGCAGCCCCACAATGGAACATATGAGATCATTTGTCATATCTCGTCTCCATGTTAAGTGGTTAGTTAAAAGCGTCTCAAGAGAAAAATTCCACATAAAAGCAATAATACGCTGAGGCCCTTTAATATTCCAAATATCTTCAAAAAAAAGTCGTTGCAATTACTAGAATCAGAAAGAATAATATCATAGGTAGATTTAGTACTAAATTTACTGTTCATCATAGGAAACCAACCTATCCCATCACTCCTCATAGTAACATCAGGAGCTTTCATGGACAAGATAACACTCAAAAAATCTGCATTAAAGACTTGTACCAGTTATCGTTAAGCGAGAAATCAACAATCATGTCATTACTGGTTGTTGTATCAAGAGGTTGGATGGGGAAGTCACTCAAGCTATTGATACCAGTGACCTAATGGTTACGCAAAAGCTAATCGAATGACCGTTACCCACTCTCCAGATAATGTTTTTCCTAACTACCGGCCATACACGAACGATACATTTCTAGGCATTTGAGGCACTGCTTTTGTAGCAAATAGTAGGAATGATATCTGTACTGCATGAATATTTAGATCTCATAACCTGGACCCACAAAAGTTTCTCAGTGTGTAGCAAGACTCCAGGCAAGCTTCATGAGGAAAGCATCATTTAAATCTAGCCTTTTTGAAACCCAGGCCTCCCTTACTCTTGGGGCGGCAAATTTTCCCAGCTAACAAGGTGAATTTGACCGCGTTTCGCTGAGCTCCCCCAAATGAAATTATGACAGATTTGGCCAATTTTATTGCAGACTTTAACAGGAAGCTTCACCATTTGCATCACATATGATGGGACGGTGGCCAAGGCTGATTGGGCTAGAGTAATACGACCTGCGAGAGAGAGAGAGTAGTAGACTTCCACCCTTTCAACTTGCTTTGCATTCTATCAACAATGTATTGGAAAATTTGGTAGTTGCATCTATCATGCATGAGAGGAACACCAGGGTAACGACTCAAGTCGGATGTGAGATTCACCCCGAAAGCATCACTCAGCTCCATTTTCCTACCATGGTTAATATTCCTCGAAAAGAAAATGAAGGATTTATTGAAATTAATTTTTTGCCTAGAACTAGCATAGAATAAATCAATGATACCTTTTACAGTGTCAACCTGGTCCATAGTCACTGAAGCAAAGTGGACTAAGTCATTCGCAAAGCAAAGGTAAGAAAGATTAGGACCTAATCTTGAAAGCCCGATGGGCTTCCAAGAATCATTCTTAATAGCCACATCAATCATCTAAGCTAGCTTCTCAATGCATAACACATAAAGGTAGGGCGAGAGAGGATCACCTTGTCTCACACCTCTGGATGGCTTGAAACACTCTGTAACAACCCCATTCGAGATGAGATTCATCGTGCTAGCGAGATGTAATGCCGAATCAGATTCACCAACGACGGAGGTAACCGAATGTGTAGCAAGGTCTCCATGATAAAGTCTCATTTGAGTCCAATTTAATAGCTGCAACCCCTTTATTACCCATTTTAGCACGCGTAGAATGAATGACTTTTTGGCAACTAGAATGTTGTCTGAGCTCAGGCGATTGGGGATAAAACTACTCTGAGTTGGGTTGACTAATTTCTCCATAACAAACTTCATTCTAGAGGCCACAATCTTAGTAATGATTTTATAGTTCACGTTGCAAAGGGAGATGGGCCTGAAATTGGCAAAACTGAGGACTATCAATCTCGGGACTGAGAGAGACCAATGCTCTTATCTGGATTCGCAAAACTGCATCCCAATTTTTCTGGCTCAAGAAGAGAGGGAGGCATAAGTTTCCAGTTTCATTTTAATTTCATTTAAATAAAATAAAAAAATGAAGTCTAAAATTTATTTGCTCCTGAGGGAAAATGTAGACATTGCTATATTTTCCCAAAAAAAAATTAAAAAAAAAATTAGACACTACTGGCAATGATGAGCATTACGAATTGCAACCGCCACGATATGATCGACGGAGAATAATCATGACGGCGGCCCAACTTAATTAGGGGCAAGAACGAGATCTGTGTGAATGCTTGTTACTGTTTTGATGAATTAATCAATTTATGAAGAAGAAAAAAATCTTCACCACCGAATCCGTCGATCCAGTCCCCGTTGACGCCCACCGTCGCTGCCATCACCGAGCTCGCTGCGAGATCTGTCACTGCAGCAATGTGGGTGAGGATCTTCCACAGCAACCCTATAATCATTCGTCATCACCATCACATCAGGAGGGTTGGTTGGTTGGTTCCTAAAGAAGATTTCCATGGTTTTGAAACTCTTTGCATTTCATTTCACAAAAGAACAAATAACAATGTATGAAAACTTAGGAATTTAGTTGGATAATTTCAAAAATACAAGGGCACATAAATGAAAATTCACTTTCAAACGAGGGATAAAATAGTATTTTCAGAGTTATAAATAGTAATAAAAAAAGCTTATTAGTGAGTGCGCATTTAAAGCGTAACCATTTTGTGAAAGGTAAAATACGAAATAAGAAAGAGGGAAAAAAATGGAAACTTGGTAAAATGAATAAATAAAAAAATGGACTCTAGATAAGTAAATATCGGAGATTTCAGGGGCGTAGGTGAAGATGATGCAGCAATTGTCATACATAAATGTACGCAATGATCAATGATCAATGATCCATGATGATGATGATGATGATGCAGTGAGGGAGTGAGGAGGGATGGGTTATATGGGTCTCGATTACACGCAAGAACTGTGGAATAGCTAGTGTGGCTATTTAGGTGCAAAGCTGGATGCAGTAGTGGAGTATGCATTTGACACTGTCAGCCCAAATATAGCATCTTCTTCTTTTCTTTACAACAGATCAAATTCCGTTTCCTCTCTCAAAAACAAAAACTAACGAACAAAATTAGCAGAGGACGAGCTCAAATTTTTAGATGGGTACAAGAATGAGCGCACTCACAATCAAAGTCATAAAACACACATTAAAATAAATAAGACTTATTCTCTCTCTTCTATTTTAATTTTTCATTTTTATATTTTAAAGTTTTGAAATATTAATTTGTTTATTTATAATATTTAGATGTAATTACTTTTTTTTTCATTCATATTCCTAGCCGTAATAAAATATTTATTAATATAGTGAATGTAAATAGAGTAATAATTATATTAAAAATAAAAATTTATTTTTTTATATAGAGATAATTTCTTCAATTCATACTATTTAATATATTTACTAAGATATTTGTTTATATCTGTGTAGTGTTTAATTTTAAATAATTAAAATAAAATGGAGAAAATATTTTTATTGTGAATAGGTCCAACAATGATATTAATTTTGTATCCAACCCCCAAAAAAAAAAAAATCAAGAAAGAGGGAGAGTGAGGGCCACTCTTTCCCCGTTTCCCCTACACCCTTCCAAGATATCCTACTTATAGTGCACCCTTTGGTGTGTTCCAATACCCTTTTTGCTCCCCCTCAACCATTTTCTCCCACATGCAAACAATTTTGTATAACATTAAAGTAAGAGATTTAATTGTAAAAAAGATTTCTGCAGTCCAATTAGTTACTTTATTTGCATGACTCAGTCAATTATATTTACTTACCTATGTATTAGTATTTAATTAGATTATTGTGCAAAAAAAAAAAACTACAATAATAAAGGTTTTGTTAATACAAGAATTAAATATGATTTATTTATTTTGAGTTATTTTAATGCATTAAAGTATTAGAAACTTTAAAAAAAATTATTTATTTTTAATCATTGCCGTAACCAAAACTTTATTAATGATACATTTCATTGGTGCTGTCCTTTTTTGCTTGAAAAGATCATTATATTGTCATGTCCCTATCTTATTGATCCCATTCTGTACCGGCCAATTGTTAGTTGCAAGGGTTTTTGACTTAGATGCTAAATATTTAATTTCCAGTTCCTTGTAAAGAGTTGTGACAAGAATTGAGAAATCGTAACATGTGTGGTCATTGAATTGAATTGAATTGAATTAATGTACATAGAGAGAGAGAGATGCTACACGAGCAATGATGATGATAGCAGTAGTATATAGTTTGAGCTACGTAGAGTAATGCCATTTTCCAAATTAATAATGATGATGATGGGAAATGACTAAACGTTAAAAAAGATAAAATAAAAAATCATTACTCCGATCCCTTTAATTCTTTCCTTGCATTTGTATCTTGCAAACACAAACACACATCGATCCCATATCTATCTTGTGCCACATAAAAAACAGTGGTCCTAATTATGGTTCTTTGCTGACCACGATTTGATCAGTGTCATGTGTACTACGTGATGATGATTCTTCAGCGTTTTTCTGGTTTTCATCTGCGGTGTCTACGGATTCATAGGAAGACAATATCCATTTTTGTTGGGAGAATTTAAAAATTATTCAATGGTATATTAAGTTGTTGCGAGAATTTGTTTTTAATATGGTCAGCAGTACTGTGACTAAAAAATTTAAAGTTTGATTTGGAGTGATTATCATTTCTAAAAATTGTCTAAATTGTAAGCTAAAAGAGTTTTTAGATTTTATGTTATATACTAAAGATAAGATAGGGAAACAGAGATATTGAGACAAAAATAAAAAAAATTCTTGTCTTCTCTGCTTTAACTTTAATGAAGTATAAAAAAATATATAAATTTTTTGTCTCCTCCATGTCTCTATCCTTGTCGTGTCCTTGATAGTAGACATAATCTTAGTATTATATTTTAAGTGTGAGCTTAAAAAATCTAGCATGAAGATGATGTTGGACTTGATGGTGTGATTTTTTGCTTAGCCTATTGGCGTTTATCTCCGCGAATTTTGAACTTGGGGATTACAGATAATTTAGCGCATTGATGCCCTTATAATCTTTATCATTATCACAAGATCAGAAGGCGCAGCACCCATGAATGAGGACTAGGGGAGCGTGTGTAAACAGTAGAAACAGAACAAAGGAGAGTTTTGGCGTATGGAGAGAGGCGAGGCGGGTTGGTTGGTTGGAGCGAGAAGCAAGGTGCAGGGGCCACAGAGTTTTCAGTGTAGTAGTACTGCATAACAAAAGTAATTAGTATATGTATACATATACGTATTATGTGTGATGGGTGGAATGTTGGTGTTAATTATAAGTACGTGAGACAGTGTAAGAAAGAGAAAGAGAAAGAGAGAGAGAGGGTGAGCGAGAGAGAGAAAGGAAAAAAAAAAAGCTGCAAAAGAATATAGAAATGGAAATCACGGTCCTCCCACTCTCTTTTCTTTTTTTCTTCTCGTCTTGTCACCATCCACTCTAACCTTTTCCCCGCAATTCCCTCTCTCTCTTTCTCTTTTCTCTCTGAGTTGCAACCTCAACGGACAGAAACACTTTTTCCTAATTATTTGTTGTAAGATTCTTGATTTCACGCCCCCCCTTCCTCTTCCCCTTAATTGCGATTATGCTACACTATTTTCTGTTCATGTGCTTATTGTGTGTCCATGTTTTGGGATAGCGAATAGGGAAGGGAGTTGGGGTGTGTGTGCATGGCGTCATTGGGGTTTTGGCGTGCAAGCAAGAAAAATATACACAGTAAAGGGGTAAGATTCACTTGATGGATCACAATTGATCCCACATTACTGTGAGCATCATAAATGAGCGCATGAAATCATTTAATTACTTTTATTTAATTGTTTAAATTTTTTTAAAAAATAATTATTAACATGATATTAAAAAGTGTGACAAAAAAGTCAAAAAATTTAATCCTTATTGACCTCTATTTTAAACAAAATTATCCTCAAGAAGGGTCATATATAAAGTGACCTATAACATTCAAGTGTCTCTGCTGATCCACTCAGTTTTTGAAAGAGGCATTTCTTGACACAACATCGATAATTTTTGTTTGAAATAAGAGTCTACGAAAATTGAAATCTTGAGCTCTTGATAATAATAATTCTAACACTAATTGATTTAAAATATATTTTATAAATGTAATTGTGTTAAAATTGTCCCAAACTCAAACACGTGAAAAGGGAAGAAGAGAAATGATTAGCTCTCTATCTATTTATTAGCATTTGACAAATTTGAAAACATGACTTATTTATATCTCACAATTCGTTTAATTTCCTTAATGTGAGAAGCTGTGAATGGATAAGAACCAAAATTAAATTTCTTCTAATTATCCAACAACAACTGAGAAAATCTTAAACTATCAATCCATTTTTCATACCCTCTTGGTTGTGGTCGGTGAGATGACACAGATACAATCGGCAGTACATGATGGGAAAAAAAAAGTTGATTTTTCTCCTTCTGTCTTGTTGTGATCCGCGGTTTCCCGCCAGCTGACACAATTATATATGAGATCAAAGAATAAAATCTGCTGATATGAGAGGAAAAAGAATGTGGTTTTAAAATGTACACACATAATAAGAGCAGATCGCAGGTAATGTACGTGATAAATTCTTGTAGTGATGTATTAATGCAAGTGAACATTGGTACAAGATTTTATGGAAAAATATGCATTTTGTTTAAATAAAGAAACATGTATTCTCACAAAGCTCGAGAGGTGCCCGTAGAATTTACTCGATATACAAGTAGATGAAGGTGATGGTGAATACATGGTAAATATTTTTATTTTCATTAGTGCCTTTAGATTTTTGTTAACCTAAAATTAATTTTAAAATTTTAAAAATGAGAAATTTTTATTAAAACTTATAATTAATTTTAAATGCATCTCATCTAAAAATAAAACATTCGTTCATGAAAGAGAGCTCACTGTCTTGCTTGATTGCACTAGTTCATTTTTTAATAAAAAATTCTATCCTTAATACTAAGATTGATATTAAACACACAAACATTATCTCACGTGTCTTAAGAGGCTTGTACTCACATATTAAAATGATATTTTAATGCATAGCAGCAGCTTAAGTTAAAATAACGGAACTCTTTTTAATCAATACACATGGTAAATATAGAAAATGGAAATGATGTGCGGATATGGTGGGTTATTTCAACAGGACATAATGACAAGATGTGTGATGATACTCATATACGGGGAAGCCTTAATCCAATCGTAAACCATAAAAACATACAAAATTCAACGGTACATGAAATATAAATTTCAAACGATGAAAAATAAAATAAAAACTAATCTAATGCACAGGTAAACGACAAAGAGATGGAGTACTCTCTCTGTGTGCGTGTGTCAGAAGGTCCCATCAGACGTCCATCCATCCGTTTTGGCTGTTTTTGGAGCATCACATGATGAAGTGAATTCCATCTACTGCCCTTCACCAATCCCTCCCTTTAAACCACCAACCCTGCGCCTCTCTTCTTCTTCCTGTGTTTTCCTTTCATCCCTATTTCGGTTTAATTTGATTATAATAAAAATCAATAGGGGTGCTCGGCTTCAATTTCTTGTCTACTATCATTACATACCATTTTTTTTTTTAAGATTGTTGGTATGAAATATTTTTTTATTTTTATATGTGAATATCAAACTTTTAATATCATAGTTAAGAGACAAAATAAATGAAAGTGTCACGTGATTTCAGTCTGTGTTTTAAATGAATGTAACTTTTAAATAACCATGAATTATATTCCAAGAGAAAAAATATTCCCTGAAATTATTATGGCTTATTTAGCCTCATGACACGCTAATTTCTGGTAGAACAACATTGTTAATTAGGAAGTATTGATAATCATCAAGTTCTTCATAATTAAGGATCGTGTTTCCCTAACATGGGAAGGGCAGAAAGCAGCTTCACTTTTTTTTTAAAAAAAAAAAAAAAGAATATTATACCTACTTTGAATTTTGTAAAGGGATTAGGATGAATTCACCTCCCTGTTAGTAATTATTGTCAATGGTGGAATTGCTTTATTCTGTTTGCTCGTTTTTGGTTAAATCTTTCTGAGCCAAGACTTGATTCAAAGTTCAAACAAACACTTCTGTTTTAATTTATTATTTGTGATTTGAAGGGACAACATATGTAGTTAAGTGACATGAGCCCTTGAGATGATAGGTAACTGATTACAATTAGTATATCCATAAAAACCATTTTTTTTTTTACTTAATAAATAAGTCTCTTCTTGATATGTACAAAACACATTATATGGCTCTAATTTAGTGATATTTGAAAAATAAATAGTTAAGCTTTCAGGGTAAAGGATATATCTGACAATGTTATGGGTCGATTGATGGGAATTTTGATCCAAGGGCAGGGGTCATTCTAGTGGTTAACAGAGTTAGGGGGAAGCCATGGGTGCCCCTTTCTGCATCAATTATTGGGGGCCGTTTCCAGATTTTGATGTGATTAGACTGCCCATCACCTCCCATTTCATTACTCTCATTACATTTTGTTTTTCTTATTTACACAATTGAAAATGAATGTGTAACTTTATTCATAATGAGTAAGGTACGTAGAAACAAAAATATAAAGAGGACAAAGCTACATAAAGCCCACAACTTTTTCTTTTTTTTTCCTTTCCGATTTNAAAAAAAAAAAAACCTCGTTTATATTATTTTGTGACAATGTTCAATTAATTTAGCTATAAAAATTATTAAAAATGAACAAGTGTAAAAGAATAAATACTATGCACATTCATTAAAAAAAATATTACCAAAAAAAAATACTATGCACATTACGGGAGAAATCAGCTTAGGGAGGGAGTAAACTCCATCCTATTCCACCAATTACAGGGTTTTTGAGAGGAATCCTATTTAATTCGAATAGTAAAAAATAATTAAACTAAGCAATTACCTATTTTTTAAACATCAAACTCATTGGATCAAAACCTGTTTGGTAATAACTCACTTTATCCTCTAATCATATTATAATGTGAGTTTAATCTCCACTTACAAGAAAAAAAATATTTTGTGATAAATTGTTTATTATTTTGTTTAAACCTAATTATTGCTAGAAGATTAGTCATGACAATAAATACCAGAGTGAAAAAAAAGAGGTATTTTTTTAATAGCTCGCACAATAGGTAGTTCTGATGGACCCTATAGTTCAAAAAAAGAACTTTTTACAAATAAATAAATAAATAATGC
Source organism: Nissolia schottii (assembly GCA_003254905.1). Classification (NCBI taxonomy): domain Eukaryota; kingdom Viridiplantae; phylum Streptophyta; class Magnoliopsida; order Fabales; family Fabaceae; genus Nissolia; species Nissolia schottii. The sequence goes on from QANU01112481.1 coordinate 453,869, forward strand.
CCAAAACATAATTTATGTTTTGAGAGTAGAGTAGCTTGGATGGTGTTATCCGGAGATTGGGAAAGATAATGGCTTCTTATTTTCCCAAACATTTGTATACTTTCTCCCGATTGCGATATGCCCTCCTCCTCCTTTGCATTTTCACACGCCAATGGCCTTTTAGTTTTGTTTGGTAGGGAGATCGATGCTGACCCCATATATAATGTTTCCCCCTTCAAACCCCGTCGTTTACTTCCAAACAGCTCAAAACGCATATTTGTTTATTTTTATCTCGAAATCTTTAAATCCTAATATCCAAAGAGCCTAAAATCTCCTGTACAAAACATTTGTTACCGTTATTTAAATATTAGTGAGGCTTGAAATTTCTAATTTTAAATTTATTAATCTTTATAGTTATTTCCAGTCATGCCTTTATCAAAACTATATAGAAAAATTAATGAGGTTTTGATAGGTATATAATTAAAAATAATGAAACTCACGCACCAATCATTTCTTATCTCTACTTTGGTTATGTCTAATACACTAAGTAGTAAGTTTAATTAATGAAAGGATGTTGACGCAAAAAGGTCGTCACGCATGTCGGAGAAGACCGCACGTAGCAACACAGCAGACTTTAAATGCCGACAAAATACATTTTATTTTCCTACGTTGTAGTCATATTTTTCTTCCTGTTGTGTGTGTCCTTTCTTCTCTTGTTCAACACACCACACATTCTCTTTCCTCTCTCCCACCTGCTAGTAGTAGTAGTAGTACTATACCCTACAGCTAGCAATTACTCACTCCTGCCACCCCCACTCACTCACTCTCTCTCACTCACCAGCCCCTCTTACTCCACGCGCCACTCCACGCGCCTCCTTCCGTGGGTCCCATCCAACGTCAGTTCATTTCAGGTGCGGGAATGCGTGCACTCAACTACGCCCCTCCCTCCCAGGCAGGGTTTTCAGTTTCAGTGTTTCTCATTGGCCTTTCCGTGAACCGCGTGCCAATTATTTCTGTTTTCATTTGTTTCCTACCACTGTCTAATTAATTAG
>QANU01112481.1:456386-475252 GCA_003254905.1 Nissolia schottii
CAAAAACATGTATAGTAGTTACCTTCCTTGTTGTTATTTTAATAATAATAATAATAATAATATTATCCAAACAGCATTGATATATTTCCCATTTTGTGATTGGTGATCTCCTCATGCTCTGCTGTAGCCACTGCAGAGTAGCAGTATCCCCGAAAGTGAAAGGTTTTCCTTTTCCACGGTTAAAACTGAGCAAGTTACCGCGGCGACCGGGTATAGCCGGTGGAAGAAGGGGTTGAACGCTGATATAAAAAGACTTTAGAGAGAGAGAGAGAGAACCGCAAAAGTATATGAATGAATGAATCCCATTACTACTGGAATATAAAAAAAAAAAGAGAGATAGAGAGAGAGAGAGAGACATGAGAGAGAACCCCTCTTGTTGAAACTATAGATCTAAAAGGAAAGAGTTTCGAGTTTTTGAGATGGAATTCGAGGAGCATGAGGAAGAGCTCTGTATGGGAGATGGAGCGGGTTACGACCCGCTAAGTAACCCCAACCGGGTCAAAATGCCCGCCGCCCCTGAGCCCGTCATGGTGGCTCCGCCGTTCAGGAACAACAACAACGGCAGCAACGGCAGCAGCAGCACCACCAACATAGTCAAGCCAAGGTACAGAGAGTGCCTCAAGAACCACGCCGTCGGGATCGGCGGCCACGCACTCGACGGCTGCGGCGAGTTCATGCCGGCCGGAACCGAGGGCACCCTCGACGCGCTCAAGTGCGCCGCCTGCAACTGCCACCGCAACTTCCACCGCAAGGAGACCGAACCCCCAGCCGCCACCGCCGGAGACCCTTACCTTCTCACCCACCACCCTCACCCCTACCACCACCAGCAACCCCCGCCGTTCTCGGCCTACTACCGGTCCCCGGCGGGGTACTTGCAAGTCGGCGGGGGGCAGCACAGGCCGGGCACCCTGGCGCTGCCGTCGACCTCCGGCGCCGGCGGAGGGACTCCTAGCGGGAGGGATATAGAGCAAGATGACGTTTCGAACCCCAGCGGAGGAGGAGGAGGAGGGTCGTCGTCGAGGAAGAGGTTCAGGACCAAGTTCACGCAGGAGCAGAAGGAGAAGATGCTGGAGCTTGCGGAGAAATTGGGTTGGAGGATTCAGAAGCACGACGAGGCTTTGGTTCAAGAGTTTTGTAACGAAACTGGGGTGAAGCGTAACGTTCTCAAGGTTTGGATGCATAATAACAAGCACACCCTTGGTAAGAAGCCCTAGAAAAGTACAACTACCAGATATTTAGATTTTTATTTTTCTTTTTATTTCTCTTCCAATTTGCCCGCGCCTCTACAAATTTTCCTTCTCCTCCTTCATTTCTGAGCTCAAACTAATAATGTGTTTATTGGTACGTTGAGTATGCGGAAGGTTGCTGACTGCATGACAAGTCTACTACTTCTATTGTTGTAGTTAAGAATCTTAGGGTTTCTTCTTCTCATGTGTTTAGTGTTTGTAGCTAGGGAGGGACTTTTGTACTAGGATCAATTAATTAGAGCGGACTATATTTGATGGACTAATTTCGTTTCAAGAATTTGAAGAGTTTCAAATGGCCATGAAGAATTGAGCGCACTTTATTTTATTTTGTTTTTTTGTTTGGCTTTGATGCATGAGATGAGGATTTGGGTGTGCTGCAAGGTGCTAAAAATAGATGGTCCTCCCTAGTTTGTCTGTCTATCTATCTATATATACATATATATGTGCTAATCATACACTCTATCATCATGTAACAGTAGTGGTTTATTTGGAGGCAATACCAACTTTTCTTGGTAGCTTCAATCCCTCTTCTTACCTGCAATTATTTTCTGTTTTTCATGTCTCTCTCTCTCTCTCTCTCTATACTGTCTTCCCTTGTCTCCGGGTCTTTTACTTCTTCATCAAACAGTAATTGACCTTTTTGCGCATTTTCATCCAACATGCATTTTCTATTATTATTGTTATTTTCAGATTTATAGTTTTTACCCTCATGTTTCCTAATAGCTTTGTTAGTTTTCTTTTTTTTCTCTTACTTGTATAAATGTATAAAATAAACTAATGATGCAACTATATATTATGGGTTAGCATTGTTCGCACTTCTCAGGTGTTTGAAATGTATCTTTGAAATGTTTCTTTGCTCACTAATTTTATTAGCAAGTAGTTAATGTTATGCACAACACACTCATAACTTGTTGTGTTCATTGTTCAGTCCATTATGAGCAACGTTTTTCGTTTCATCATGGCCTCGGTGAGGAAAGAGGGACACTCTTCATATATTGCATGCGAGTTCCAATGAAATTTAACAAGTGTTGCTTATGTTTTATCTTGTGTAAGGGAATATATTAGGCAAAGAACAATTAGAAGACTCACAAGTTGTCTTAGTTAAGTTCATGTTGCAAAAATAATTCAAGTTTCAATAGAGTCAAACCTTGGTCAAAACCTTGCATTTTTCTTCCATCTCTGTTTTTTCCCCCCTTTAAAAATAACCTTTTTCTCCCGTTGTTTTGACCAACCCTTCCCTTGTAAGCATAGGGACATAACTTTTTTTTCTCTGCAGTTTCCCAACTACTACCATCAATGAGACTAGTGAGGGACTTGGGAGAGGGAAAAGAATCTATTAGGATCCCTAGAATCTCTGTCGTGTCAGTTTCCCTCCTCCTGCAAAAAATCATGGGTTTGAACCTTGTTGCATTTAATTAAACTCTTAAAACAAATGTACGAGTAGCTAGTACTAATTAATAAACTAGAGTAATAGATATATGTGTATAGTACTATATACTACTAGCTATAGTTATAATAATGAGTGTGACTGGCTTTGTTGCTATATAGCTTGCTTTTATATGGCTCAGCTTTAATGTGCATGCTAAAGGGGGGACCTGGTTGATTACTTAGGGAAAAGATGGAGAACCGTGCCTTGCTTACTTTGGAACCTTTCCTAATTCTACTCTAGTGGTTTCTGATCATGTTTCAAGTGTCGTAGCAGGTTATAAATATAAATATGTTGCTTTTTTATATAATCTGTATGTATATGTTGACAGCTAATGCTTGTTAAGGAGTGCAAGCCTTTTTTTTTTCTTCCTTTGCCTATTTACCAAAGCCGCGTTATAAGATGCTTTGCTTGTTTTGGGATAAGGGGGGCTCCAGCATCAGTTAAAGCTGCATAGCTTCATATGTGGTCCACATTATGCAATGGGGAATACTTGGTGCAAAGTTTGGGGGTTTTGATCAGACAGTTAAAATTAAAAAAAAAAAAAAAAAAAGAAGAAAAAGGGGACTATACAAAACATGTCCGTATCCCCCTCTCTTCCTATAAACATGTAGATGAGTTAACGGGTACTGTCCCTTGGACCATTCAATTCCAAGAACAAACATGATTTCTCGCACCAGTATCAACGGTTAGCCAGGATTATCTTCTTTGTTTTGAACACATGTTATGTTGTCATGTTAGAAGAGAAAAAGGTATACACACTTTAATTTTAATTTGGCATTATGTATAAATTGTTTCTCTCAATTTTTGTCATGTGAGAATATTTAAGTCTTAATCTAAACCTTATCCAAAACCACAATCGGGTCACATACCATTGGGAGTGAAAGCATATCAAAATTTCACGATTTAGGGGTTATACGTTGATTTTCACCTTTGATTATGTTCTCTTGTATACGAGCGTGCCAAATTTAGCTCTATCTTTTCTATTATTGAAAAAATTAACACATAATTACGTCATGTGAATTTTTCACGAGAGAACATCAATTTTCGGTTAGCTCATTCAATCTAATTACAATAGAACCCGGTGGAAACTATTTTTATTTCTTTCTTAATTGTTGAAGAATAATTGAACCCTCAATTCATCTAACAGTTGCTTTGTCATCCTTTGTATTTTAGCCACGCCAATTTTTGTGTCATGTTGGACTAGTAGTTAGGCACCCCTTTTGTGCAATTATACTGTTTTGTCAGAACTCAGAACACGAAAACATAATGGCCGTGCTCATTAACTAAAAAATCTTCACATAATTTCTTTCTTCAAACCGGATATATATAATGGTGAGATAACGGCAGAATATGAAAAAATAAACATATCTGAAAAAGGAGGGCTTGCCTTTCATATATGCTTACCCATACTTATAAAATTTTGTTTGTCCGCAAGTACTTACTGAAAAACCCTGTGTTAAAAAATTTCTCTTAATTATAACTTTTTTTAATCATAAATGTAATATGCAATGTAATCTAAATAGTAATTCTAAAATCCCACTATGAGGATCGATTAGTTGCGGGAGTGAGTATTCACTAGTGTCTATTTGCTAATCCCCATTTAGATTCCATTAATTTGACAAGAATATCCCCACATGGACATAGAGTATATTTAAACATCTAACTATCAAAATTTATGCCTTAGTTTGGTTTTCCATTTAGTTATAATGCAATCAAACGGATAAAAAAAAATTGTTATAGGGCTAGTTCTTGGGTGGGTTGGTGGTGTTAATTTATCAAAACAAAGAAAAATCAAATGGATATGAAGAAATCGATTTAACACCGTAGATCGAACTGTGAATCTGGATTAAAGCTATTAAAGCAAAAACTATATAGTGACCTCTAGATGACTATAATGGTGAGTTGATAGATTTGCGTGTTAATCATGTTAGAATTCTTGTATGGTGAAAATGGGTTGAAGAGGGATTCATTTGGGAGTGAGAATGGTCAAGGGTGATCCATTTAGCTGATTTGTCGTTTACTGTTGATGATGCCTGGTGATTCGTGTAATGGGAGGTAAATTCAAGGCTAATTAGTTCTCCCTCCACTAGCTCCATGCAAAAAAGCAATGTTCTACGTACCCATTGAGAGTTGGTTGTATGTAATGTAATCCTCATTGGAACATGAATAGAAAGGCTTTGCCTTTTAAAAGGAGATCATTCGACTAATCGAACCTAAGAAATAGGCAATTTATACTGGGTAAATTAATATTATTGATGGTGTTCTATTATTATATATGAATCCTAAAAAGTCATAACAAATCAATGAAACCTTTTTACCACTGGTGGTAATTCATTTATGATGGATCATATATAGGAATGTTTATTAACAGGTGAATGTAATATGAAGGTGGGCAGGGCACAAGAATTGTATATGGTGTGTGGGGTGGGTATATATGGACGAGGGTCAGGTATTTTAGAATAAGTCTGGTGTTATTTGTATTGCCAGGAATACGTTGTATTTGGTGCATTGTTTTGGCCTTAAAATTGTGTGGTTCGGAGTAATATTTTTTATTTTTTCAGTTTTGTTCTATTGAAAAATTCTTAACGAGACTCTACCTCATGTTTGCCGAGTTGTTTGGCTGATCAATAGTGTTCAAAACCGATGCAATTGCTTTCTGAATTGAGTTGAGCATTATTCAATGAGATTTCGTTGCCATCTAAAAAAGTAATTTTTCACTATCGGACTCAGTTTGCAAATTCATATTTCAAGATTCTTGCATGAAAAAAACAAAGAAAAGAGTAGGGAAGATTTTAGTAAACACCATTATACTTGCAGGTTTAAAATGGTAATAACCTAATTTAGAAGTCATTTACTAGTCACCAGAAGAAATGAGCACTAAGGAGATGAAAATGAGTTTTTGTTATTTTTCTTTAGTATCAAGCTTACTTCAAAAGATAAGTTGTTTATTTGTACACTCAAAAATAGTCACTCAACAGTTATCTAAACAAAGAAATAAATACTGTAAAATAGAGAAATAAACATTGTTAATCATAGAAAACGAGTAACATTAAACTCATGTGTGCACAGACATATAAAAATGTTTAATGAAAATATTTATTTATGTATTATGCAATGTTTGTTTCTCTTTCTTTTTGGTGGTTATTAATGATTGTTTTGAGAGTGTGCAAATAGCAAGATTGGTTAATGGCCTTATTAGCATCCTAATCTTAACAATCCTAGTAATAAATTCGCTATCTTAATGCTAAACTACAAAAGAGAACTTATGAATACATGTTTCATGCAAATTAATTGTATTACGATGAAATACGCTACCAAAAAAAAAATCCCATTTCTCTTTCTGGTTGCTGGCAAAGAGTGACTGAATGAATCTATTTTTGTATGAAAAGCTAAATAAATTTACATGACGCAAAATGGTTTGCGTACTTGTGTTGTGCTATATATACCAAAAGCAGACAAAAGAAGAACATATGGAAACTAGTTTTTCAAATGAATCAAAACATATATATCCAAAGCTTCTTGAATGCATCAGTATCCAAATTTATATTACAATAATATTTAAGTAACAACTCAAGAAGGACTCCATCATTATATGAAATCCATAAAATTAGGGTAAAAGCTAGCTTTATATCAGCCACAGCCAGTCGTAACGTTTAAATAAAAAAAATAAAAAAAGCAATCAGTAATTTTTGTTGTTCTTATTGGTGGGTTTGGTTGGGGTTCCAGTTTTTCCATTTGAATAGAACTAACAATACAGTATACATAAATTATTTAGGGAAAACTAATTAAAGCTGCAAAAAATGATAACCGCAGAATCTATGGTTGGCCATGAGAGTCAACTGAAGAGGGGGCAAAGGAGTAAGAATGAAGAGGAGGGACCTGTTGAAAAAGATTCGTTTGGATAGCAAACTTTTCCGAAAGCAAAATAAAAGAAATTTGATGATTCGAAAGGGAAAAAGGTTTTCCAAGGAACTTGGCTTTGTAACCTTTACCCTTTGCTGGCAAATGTGTCCCTTTTGGAGAATGCCTGATGGGGCTGGGATGTCTCTGCCTACACCAACTGATCACAGCTGACCTTCAGCATTTTTGCCCCGTCCCTACAATATATAGTTCCCAATATCCAAACAATGACATTGAGCTTTCACAATGATTCCAAACACCAACCTTTTCGGATGCCACTGGCCCACATATCTCACCTAATTTAAAATCTTTTGAAATCAAATGCCACATTGCTTCTTGTTGATCACAAGACAAATGTTACATCATCCCGTGGAACTTGGCAACATTTCGTGCTACCCAAATAGTGAATTAGTTGTGATATTTACTGTATTTTTAGTGTGAATATAAAATATATATATATATATATAAATAAAAAGACGAATAAATTTATTATCTTTTGTGTTTTTTACTTAACTCTCGTTAGTTAGTTAGTTTGAATCTCAACAGACATACTTATGAAAACTAAGAGACAATATGCATGCCATAACCTTAGGCTAGAGTAGACCCTCTAACTTAACCCAAAAAGAAAAAGGAATCGTCAACTTTTTTGTGTGTGTGTGTGTGTGTGTGTGTGTCTGTGTCATAATTAATCTCAGCTTCCACGCACTACTTGCTACTATTTTCTTGTCAAAGGTTGGGCTTTGTAGGCATAATCATGGGCCATGAAAATGTAATGCTGTGAATTTCAGTAGAGAAGATGTTCCAATAGTGTGGTCTATGCTCCTCCACGTCGTTCCATATCTTTCAGCCTATATCAAAATGGTAAAGAGGATATGCCACAGCTGCATTTTGTACCTTATTATTCCATATTTCCTAGAGGACAATGGCAATCTCTTGTACCACGCACCATTCATGTTCGTACAGAGTAACATTTATTGTAAAAAAAGGTTATTTGATTCATTCACAACAAAAGATAAATCAAAACTTCTTTTAATCAAATGGTAATGACTTAGCATTGACCATTTAATTTAGTCTCGAATTTAAATTTTAAGAATAAAAAAAACTCTCTTTAGGAGATTATTATCCTTATTAGAGGGCCTTGGACTTCCACTAAGTCAAATCAAGTTAGTCAAGTGATTTTATTTTAAAAAAAATCAAAATTGCATTTTTATTAAGGCAAAGTAGGATGGTTGAAAGTAAAATAGAAATTTTATATTTGTCCTTTTTTTTATGTGTTACATGTGCTTTACCCATAACAACAATAACATCTTTTATCATTATTAAGTGATAGAGTAATCAACCATTTATGTTTTGATTATGGGTAATTGTCCTAATTAGTTCCTGAATCTTTTATCGATGTTGACATTAATCACTCAACAAAAAAAAATTTTTAATTGGTCTCTGAACACTTTTAATTATTTTCTAAACATTACTCTTATTTTTAGACCAATTAATAGCTTTTTCTTTTATTGAGGGGTCAATGTAAGTCTCAATAGATAATTTAGGGATCAATTAGAACATAACCTCATTTATTTTTATTCTGATTTCTCGCCAACCTAAAATTCATCTCTCCTCTTTTTTCTTTTGTTCTGATCTCTCCACAATTAACATGTACACCAAGGTGTACTTCGTTTTTATCCACTTCTTTTTTTTTTTGGTCGAACTGTTTTTATCCATTTGATCCTAAATTCTAATCATTCTTATGAGCCTTTGGGTTGATCCAGCATTTTAGGCCTTTTCTTGATATCCAGCTTGGCCCGATTAAGTCGAATCTTTTTTTTTTTTAATGAGGAATAAGTCCATTCACCAGGGAGAAATTTTCTTTTAGTACTTTAGAAATTACATTCAATGAATTTAAAATTAGGGTCTCATGCATACTGTTCAAACTCCTCACCACTACATTAATCCAGTGGCTCTCATGGGGAAGAATTTGATTAAAATATAAGTGTTATTTTACCAATGTCTTTTGGATAGAGTGGATGGGTGCTCAATCCGGGCACTACGGTGAGACGTGAAAACACCCGATCCCATTCCGACCTCGATATGTGGAATCGTCTTGCGCCATATGTACTGAAATTGTTCGGGAGACATGGTAAAAGCCCGGTAAACGTATAAACATAACAAAATAGCAAGCCCCTAAAATCCCTCATTAGGGAACACCTGTAAGATGAGTCTGCCGCTTTCTTTCATAACAGAGCCGGGAATAACGGCTGGCATAGTAGTACTCTCGCACGCAATCCCCCTTAGATAAGGTCTAGAGTATGAAAAAAGTAGCGTTGAGAGAGTTTCCCTCGAAAGGGTCCCTGCAATGCTCAGAAAATTACTCATTCACCTCTTTGGTGGGGGATGCGTTTGGAAACAAAAAATAAAAATAAAAATACAAGTGTTATTTTTCCGTTTAGGGTACAAACAAACGTATTTATACTTATTTAATTTTTATCATTTGAAATTATATATAATAGTAGCATATGTAGTAAATAAAGACAATCATATTATCTTAATTTGTCCATTTTTAACTTTTAGATAAATTCTTATTATATCCACATATATTGATTTTTAAATGCATTTAAAAGTCGAAAATGATAGTTAAAAGTGAGCTGAAAGTATAATTTAGTATGACTACTGGAGTACTGGTGATGCTGATTTGGGTCAAGTTACAGGTAGGCACAAATGCATCTTAGATATACACATTTAGTTTTAAGTTATTTAAGATAAACCGACAATGTTCTGTCGTCGTTTGGTGGTGGTCCATTTCCGTTAGCGGGCTCTTTTGTCGGTTGGGCCGTGAGCCATCGCCGACTGATGGTGATCTGTTGTTAGTCCGACAATGGTCCTTCGCCATCCGTCGGTGGTCCGTCGCCGACAGTGATTTGTCGTTACCCAATGGTGGTTGGTCGGCAGCCAAAGGGTAGTGTTGACCTAGGGTACAAGGTTTAGGGGCAATTTGGTCTTTCCATGTGTCAAAATATTCTAATTCCATGGGAATCCAACACTCCCATGGGAGAGATGAGAATGGAAATAAGACAATTTTCATTCCTAGAAATACAAGTTACCCAAGATTGCTTTTTAAAACCTTGAACCAAATATGGGAATGTTGCATTCCCATGGCCACATTTCCAGAATATGAGAAGATTTCGCGAACCACACGCCCCCTAAGTTTTAAAATTGACATTTACTACTCATTTCTTACAACACTAGAGCCAGTATATACAATAATGAAGTGTATCTTGAATAATACCATCATCTCAATATAAAAAAATGTCCTCAATTTTTTTTATGGTTAGGTTTCATTTATCAAGGAAAACATCGATATAAAACACTGGGTACATGAATATCTGGTTGCCAAGCCAAACGCTTGGCAAGTAATTGCAAAACCTCATTAAAACCTCTCAAGAAAAAATCCAAAGGGACAAAACCCAAAGTTACATAAAGTTATTAAAGTTACAAAAATAATAAACAAAAATTCTCTGTTAAACTATCTATCTATTGGCCGATAGATAATTTAGGGTTACTTTAATTGTGAATATTATTTTATAATTTTAATTTAACTATATGTAACTTTATGTATGTTACTTTATTATGTGATTTATTTTGTTGAGTTTGTTACTTTATTATGACTAATTTGTTTACATATAAATAAAGAATAAAGTTACTAACAACTTAACAAAAAACAGAAATAACAAGTAACCAGTCATCCATAAAAGGCATATCAAACAAATGAAATCTTACTTTTCTCTAATTCACAAAAAAACCTAAACCTTGTATACACTATAACTGAGCATGCACTTCTATTTTTAGATAATTTTTTGGATATAACACAGAGGAACTGATTTAAATCGTCTCCTGTTTCAAAAAAAAAAAATACACAGGAGTCAATTTAAATTAACTTCTATTTTTTTTAATAAAATTTAATTATCGCTTATACGGGAGTTGATTTAAATCAACCCCCTTTATAACAAAAATTATTTTATTTTGGGAACACCTTTACATTTAGTTCATTGTAAGAATTTGTTATTTTTCATGTTTTATTCTAATAAATTTTTCTTTGAGCATGCACTAATACCACCAAGCTGCACATATATTTATATATGACATGTGTGACTTTTATTTAATGTAAGTTTATTTATTTAATTAATTAAATTTATATCAAGCATTTCAACCAATGATCCATTAGTTATACTACCTTCAAATTTAATGCCAAAATTTTATTGTGCACAAACTGAACGATTGGCTACTTAACATTAAATTTAATGGGACTTAAAAACAAATTCAAACATTAAAAGACTCACCATGTCAATTAATGGTGGGCTGTTACAAAATCCTGACAAATGGTAAACTATCATCGGATCAACATAGAATCTCTCGTTCTCGGCCTCTACTATCATACCAAGTCATATTAATAGGTTTATAGACGTATGTTTAATTTTTTTTATTAACTGTCGAAATAAAATTAAATCCACCACCAGAGAACATCTCCATATAGTCAATGTCAGGTTTACTAAAAACCCTTATGTTACAAGTCGTGCTTTATAAATTTATATATTATCTTCTCTCATTTCATCTTTGCACGAAAAACTCACTTGTATCTCACTGGCTTCACACCTTCATGTTCTTGATTATAGATTCCAAACACTTCATATTGTTTAAGTGAAGTTAATTTCAACATAAATTATGTCTTTCCATATTGATCAATCATTTATTTGTCTATATTCTTTGACAGATTATTATTCAAGATCTTCATTTTACTTTATTATTTCAATAGAATAGAATAGGATCCATGTAGATTAGGGGCAAGACCGTAAAGTCCAGACATGGCAGCCCGTGATGCCCGGTGTCATGTATCATGTAGATTAGGACTAACTACTATAGGAATCTATGGACTCGAGCAGTGTATCCCCAACTATTGTGACCTAGGTACTTGGGTAGTGCATCAAGCCTAACGATCGAGAATCTATGGACTCAGACAGCATAGCCCCAACTGTTGTGGCCTAGATACTTGGGTAGTGCGTCCAAGATAATGCATTATAAAGCGAAACTGTAAAGCTCAGAACGTCTATCCAGAGAACTCCCAACTATATTATGATTTCAAATGCTTTTATGTATTAGTTATTGTTATAGAAATGTTTTATGCTTGTTATATATGTGTGTATATATATATATATATATATATATTATGTATTGCATTTGCATGTCATGTGTTTTTCAAAGTGTCTCATGTTGCCGTGCGGATGACCTTTCGCTGAGACTCTCCCCAAGAGTTCTCACCCCTCACCTCCCTATCCAGTTACAGGTTATGAAGCAGCGTAGCATAGCATGGAGTTTATGGTCAGTGTAGCGACGTCAGAATCCAAGAGTCAGCAGTGCACTTATATGAATTGTTAGTTTATTTTTATTTTGTAATCGAGTAATGTCTAGAGTGCTCCAATTGTATACAGGAAGGATCTTCAGACTAGTCACGTATTTTATCATGTATATTTATGTTTTATATAAAAGAGTTCATGTTTATTCAAAAAAGAAAGTTTTATTTGTTTTAATTAAAGTTAAAGTGCATGTTTTTACGAAAAAGCATTCCAGAGGTTTCCGTAAAGGAACTAGTCCCTTGCGTGTCGGTCACTACCCTAAGTTGGGGCGTGACAATCTTTAAATTGAACAAGTTTCATTGAGATAATCTAAATAATGTGAAATTATCTATAACAATTTTTATTCCTCCAAGTAGTATTATATCAACTCTTCTAGAGCTTTTAATCAGTTTTATAATACTAATAATATTTAATCAGTCATAATATTTTGTGTATCTCTTGAAAAGAGAATAGCAACTTTTCTAGAGCCTTCAATCATCTTTATGACTTAGTAGTGCATTCTGAATTGTGTTTCTTTGAAAAAAAAAATAATAACTCTTCCGAAGATTTCATTCATCTTTATGAATTGATAAGTAGTAGTGCATCCTCATTATTTTTTTTCGGGAAACAAAATACTAGCTCTTCTAGAGCTTTCAAACCTTGGTATTACAAAAAAATGTGTTATTATTTTCTTATCTCATCATCATATGATGAGTAAGATATGTTTTACTTTTAAAAATATACATTGTTGCACTACTCGCAAAACACATATAAGAATTACTATTTTGATAATTTTCTTAAAAAAAAAATAAGACACATCATATTAACATATCACATAAATAAAAGGAAAATTATCATATGTAAACATTTTACAAAACTAAATCACTAATAATCACAATATATTGTAAATATCATAATCATTAATTTAATATTGAGATTTGATGATAATTAAAAGTTTCTGCATAAAATAAAGTATTTTTAAAAGAATAATATCATAAACTCAAAATTTATAAAAATAAAGAAAAACTAATATATAGTAAAAATTTATGTCATTAATAAAATGACCAATATCTTAATTATGATCTTTAAATAAAAATAGTTATATCTAAATAAATCATATTGCTCATATCATTACACATGTCAAGATTGACTAATATTCTAATAAAAGTATTTTTCTGATCATTCTCTTATAGTGATATTTGATAAATATCAAGCAAACGTACCATAGGTACATGACAAAGTTATATCAATACACATTTATTATATTCATTCCAGTAACTTTGCTACTTTTAAAGTTATAGTTTGTCGTATTCACTTCAAGAAGTAGATTATATCCAACTAGGCAATTTTTATGATTTTTCATGAATGACTCTTCATTTTATTTAGCTATGTATAAAAAGACATAATTTCAATATTTCAAAATATTCTTATAACTCTTTTCACATATTGCTACAACATGAGCATATTTGGAGTGTGAAATGTGAGAAATATTTTTTTTCCAATTAGTTCTCATTAGTCATCTTTTAATCACATAATTTAAATAGAGAACTTATGTTAAAATTTATTGAGTTTTTCTCTCATTATCAATTTTAAGATCTTATAGTTTCAAGTGTATCTAATTTTATTTTTTTTTGGATTTGAGTATCAAATAATGAATTCATTATATTATTCTCTTCAGGAGAATACGAGTACAAAATTATACATACTCAAAATTACAAAATTAATAAATTATATGTACTAAAAAATAATTCTTAGAGTAGTTACATTTGCTTCGGGGGATGTAAAATAAAAAGGCTTCATTCGCTTTAGGGAATGTAACGTAGTCAGGTTTATTTAATTCTGTGAATGATCTTTTGACATATTCACTTATGAAAATATGTTAATATAATCTCATTAAATAAAGAAATAATCATATTTTTGAATAATTTTGGATAATAAAGAGACATTTGTTTTAGGGAATGACTATTATCTTTCTTTGGAATTATTTTCATTCACTTTTGGGAATTATTGTATTTCTCTAATAGTTATGTGTTCTCATTGTTATATTTATGATTCACTTTTGGGAATGATTATATGTTCTCTACCATTCACTTCTGAGAATAGTTTCTTTTTGGGTACAATTATCATTCACTTTAGGGAATGATTGTACTATTACTATTCACTTCAGAGAATAATTCTATTATCTTTTAAGTACCATTTCCATTCACTCCAGTGAATGGTTTTATTTTCTTATTGGTACTATTACCATTCACTTTAGAGAAAGACTCTATTTTGTAATTGGTAATATTACTAATCATTCGCTTTTGGGAATGCCATTGAAAGAAATAAATAAAATAGATTACTATAGAAAAACATTGTATTGATAAAATAAAATAATAAAACAAGAACAAAAGTAAAATGTAAATAAAATCAATAAACGAAATTATGTCATAAAGTAACAAATCAAGTGAGACTATGATATATCCATGATTGTTGATAATGTACAGATTAAAGAAAATATTACCTCTGAAGAACTTTCAAAGAAAATTTATTTTTTTTGAATTTCTTTTACCTTTCACCTCAAAAGCAAATTCATGTTGATAACATATTATAAAATAATAAGAGAAGTAATAGAAAAAGAAGAGAGAAAAAATAGAGAAGCAAGAGATGGAGCTTTATTCTACTAATCATCTAAAGTGTGTTATACAATGAGCACTGCGGTCTATTTATAACCTAAGAGTAAGAGTACATAAAATCATATCAAATCTTTATAATATCTCTACAATATCAACATATACATATCTATATAATCAGATACTAACCGAATTAGTACATGGACATCCACATTAATAATATTTTATAGCATGAAGGTTGATTTTTTTTGTTTGATTTTGGTTGAATTGGATGATAAAATGTTGGGTTAAATGCAATTAACTCCCTTATACTATATGTGTTGTACACTTTATCCCCTAACGTTTAAAAACGTGTAAAGAACTCTCCTAACATTTTGTAACTATGCAATTTAACCCTTTTGTTAATTTTTTTCATCCAAAAATTCTATTAATAATCATGTGCCAAACACATGACTCATTTAATGGTAAAAATAATCCCATTTTCATCGTCCCTTTCTCATCTTCTCACTATTCCTTCTAGATTTCTTCTTATGCTTCTACATATGAACATTTCTTTATCCCTAATTCAACCAAATTGACAACAACAAAAAATCACCTAACACAATCCAAAATCAACAAAAAAATCACCTAACACAATCCAAAATAAACAAAGTAAGAAGAAAAAAAAAATCTTACTACACATTTCTTGCACAAACAACGTTGGACATCGTATACTATTAAATTAAAAGAATTGCAATGAGAAATAATTGAATTAAATCAAGATAGATCACAATGATTTTGATTCTTTATTTCTTCACAACAACTTCACACCTTCCAAATCCACTCCCCGCATTCTTCTTCATTTGGTAACATCATCTCAAGCCATAACGATTATTAGAACTTACAAAGCCAAACAAAATTTACAAACCAAAGCAAAAAATGAGTTATGTTATTTAGAGTCATTGGTTGCGAAACATCATATTGACTCACTAGACATTCACCATTAGATGATATTTTAATGAGGTGTGAACCCTATTAATCTTATCTAATGATAGATCGCTTGTGAGTGTGTTATATAACCAATGAGTACCTATAATATTTTTTGTCGAAAAATTCTAGACCTTCCACACCACTTGATGTCTCTTGTTGCTCATACTTGCATTCCGTTTGGCTCCACTCTTTCCCCTCCCACTATCCAATTTGCAATTTAAGAAAACATTATGTTTATTCTTGTGCTTTGAGCTTCCAATATTTGTTGTGTTCACAGAAACAGGACTTGAACCTTCTCTTAGGGTCTTCACCCAATCAAACTTCTTCTTTGTACCAAAACCATTCAATACTTTATAATTACCCCTTGGTACTTCTTTGTTAACCTCTTTAATTGCAACCTTGGTTCCCCCTTCCATTCTTATGCTTATGTTCACCAAAGAAAGTGCTCTACTTTGGTTATTATCTAATTGATGATTTCCACATTCAGAAGCCAATTCCTTGGAATTTCTCTCCTTCCTCTGCTTGTAAATTTGGTGCAACCGAAGAGCGAGGCGGTATATACTTTCCTTAATCTCTTCCTCTAAACCCCTTTCAATCTCCAATTCAAGCTCACTTCTTATCTTCATCTCCTCTGCTGAAACCGGAGCTATGTTACTGTTGTTGTTCTGCACATTGTGGTTTTCAGTTGTTTTCACCTGCAATTATATACACAATTAATGAAATTGGTCAGGAAAAAAAAAACATTATGCTAAAAATTAATCTATGCAGCATATATTTAATTCAATTTTGTAACTTTTGAGAAATAAAAACGGAACTTTTTGGGAGTCCAGGGTTGAGCTAAGCCAACTGCTGCTATCAAAGTCAATATCTTGGTAATTCTCTGATGACAAATCTGCAAATAAAGCAAAAAGAACCCCACTAACAATTTTCTCTCCAAAGCTTTAAGAAATGAAAATAAATAAATCACTAAATAAAAATGAAAAATTGGATTAGAATTGAATCAATTCAATGAACCTAGAATTTCTGTCTTGGTGAACTTCACTTGCTGATCCATTTAATATTGGTGTTTATAATTTGTGCTTATAGACTTGGACTATAGTAGCATCAAGTTTTGCACAATTTATATAGGTGCAAGGTGATTTGGACCTATTGAGATGGGACCCGTGATCACAGTTTGTAAGGAGTAGGACACATTTTGTGGTGCTTAGAGAAAACATGACAGTTAGAGACGTTATTTCGGTTGGATCATACAAACTTAGGAACCAAATAGCTCTAACTGATTTATTGTGTTATTTGGTCGTGCATGAACAAAATTACGATTCAAAATTTTTTAAAAATATATTGTGCTTTACGTGGAAGTAATAAGGCTAGTTGGGTTGGGTTGCCCTTAAAGCAAAATCAATAATAGGGTACCATACCCACATGTTTGATGTATCTCCATTGGATGTGTACCCTTCTCTCTAGGATTTATTAGGGTTAGTTGAAGGGAACCTATAATTTAATTATTCAACGTGTAACAGTATTTTATTAACCATGACTGCTGCCTTGTAAACTAATTTTACCGTGAATGTATACACAGACATCTAAATAAGGCCAACAAACTTTACTATATATGAATGTAAAAATTTGACACATTAATTTAATGTAACGGTAAGGGTAGACCTAGTAATCAACTATTTCATTTGATTTGGTGCCGTCTCTCTCTCAAATGTATCTCTGGAATGTATGAATACGGAATCGTCTACGGTATACTTTCAAACTAATCTTACTCATGCAAGAAAAATGTTAATTTTTTGATATCACGAAAAAGGATAATAATTGATCATAATTTTGTTTTTCGAATAACAGTAGTCACATTTCACCTCATTAAGAGTCTTTTTCTATTGGTTTTCCTCATCGTATACCCCTTTTCACTTTAAGAGTTCTCCACAACTAGCAATATTGTTCCATTGTCATTGGTATGATCATTTCTCAGCATTCTTTAATCTTCTCGTAATACAATATCACATCATCTAGTTTGATAATATTCTTTAATAAATCAGTAAGGACATCACTAGTAATCTATGGATGTGACTGAGACAATGAAACTATACTAAAGCAATTTTTTGCTCTTCATCACTTAAATTATCTACTATATATTCAACAATTGACAAAATAGTTGGTTGAAATCATTAGGATGATCGTATAGATTACCTTCTTCTCCATTGTTATGAGCATGCACAAGTTTACCATTGAAGCACATGCTTGTTAATGACTTCAACTCATAGATCTCCTCTAGCTTCTTTCATATCTCCTTTGGGGTTGCCTCATTCAACATTTTGTAATTGATTGTAAGAGTCAAAGCCAACTTAATAGTACTTTTAGCTTTCATCTGAACATACCTTCACTTGCTATCTTTCATCCCTTCAGGCTTTTCTTCTTCCAAAGGGCATCTAGAGCTTGTTGCACTAAAAGACTTTTTATTGTGCATTGTCACATGATGAAATTGCTCTTTCCATCAAAGAGTGGTATCTTAAATTTCATCACAGTAGTCATAGTATTGAAAAACACTAATTCCTACTTAAAACACCCCAACATTTACAAAAACATTTAAAGACTACCTGCAAATTTATTATTAATGTACGCTTGATGACAAGGTGATGATGTCACTAATTTTAGTTGACGATACTAGTTGCTGGGCGGGGGAAGAAAACCACAAGAGATACACAAAAAGAAAATAAATTAAGCACAAGAACACACAAAAAAAATTAATGTTGCTCAATTAGTTCAACCTACTTACTTTTGCATGGTAAAAGTTGTAAACTTTCCTATCCTACCAAACTTACCACCGAATACCCCCAATTACACACCCTCTAGTGTATAGAGCGTCTTCTTTGTGTTGTGTAGTAGCCTAAAGCTAAGCTTCTATTTTATTTATAGAAGAAACATCTTCATCTATTGTTAAACTAACCAATGTGAGGTTTGACTCACAGACAATATTAAAAAACACAATAATTATATTTAATTATTTTAGGAAAGGTGAAATTGTAAAAATATAATATGAGCCTTCAATTCTCTTTCCCTTCTTCTATTTTTGAACTCATTTCCAAGAGAAGAGAAGATGAAACCTTTTTTAATTCAATCCTTCATTCTCTTACCATTCCTAACGCCTTGCAAAGAAAAAAAAATAAGAAGAAAAAAATAAAGAAAAATTTATACCTAAATAACATATGTGATTAATGAAGAAGGAAGTTTTGAAAAATGATGAAAAAATAGCATTAGTGATAAATGAAGAAAAACAAAGAAGGAAAAAAAAATGAAGAGAGTGTGTGTGTGGGGGGGGGGGGGGGGG